>JAXGGA010005522.1:0-77466 GCA_038373865.1 Uloborus plumipes
ATTTCAAAAAACAGTACTGTCCCTTGAAATCCAGGACGTCTGGCAATCCTGCCCACTATTGAAATTTTCAAATTTTTTAACTGAATTTGTTTACCAGTAAATGTTTTTTCAACTTTCAATTAACTTTCTAATGGAATTGCAAAGTATGGATTTTAACAATTAATAATAAATGATAAATTTTAACATCCGAATCATGTCTTCTCTAACTTTCCTTTGTTCCCGGCTAAATATATTGTGCCTGTATCACTGTTAAATTATGTGTATTACTGTGTAGCAAAGAGCATTTACTGTCTTTTTACTTTTCAGAAATCAGTTGTAATCATGACAGAGCTGTGATTAAAAATACCTTGCACACGTTTTCTTTCCATTTGCTTCATTAGAATCAATTTATATTGACCACCAGCAGTTTTAAGGTTCAACATGTCTCTGAAACTCTCCATTAAAAATTGGCAATAACAGTAAAATCCAGTTAATGTCAATAATAGAATGACCTTCCCAAAAACTTATGCAAAAGTTTTTTCTTTTTTTCTCTTTTTTTAGTTCTTCATTAATTAATCATTTATGTTTTTGAGGAATGAGCATTTGTATAAAAGTTCAAAAATCAAACTTTTGTTACTTTAAGAATCAGTGTTTGTCTACAATTGTTGTTGTCAGTTTCAATCTTTCATGGCCTTCAAAAGATGAAGCACTCTTATTCCTCAATAAGTTACAGATCATTTTATTGAATCTGGAATTAGAATTTTTGTTACTATCTTAACAATACCTTCGCAATATATGGCTTTTTATAAAGTAATACTTGCATAATTTTCCATGAATGAGGGAAGAAATGCATGTTTATGTTAAGGAAAATAGAAGAACAATGGGCTTCTGTACTCCTAACAAAACATTGCAGGTTTGCACGGAAAATCATTTCAGTGCATCTGCTGACCTAAAGGGAACAACATACCTGCTACAACAAACACAGCAATATTGAAAAACACAGTTTTAGAGGCAATTGAATCATGGCCCAGAAGGATCTTTGCTTTCATGCTTTTTTGTTCTGAATTATGCTTGTGCTACAGCATGTTAATGTCTATGTTGCATTCAATAAAGAACACTTTTAGTGCATGTTTTCTCCAAATTTCTTACTTTTATTCTCATTAATTTAAAAATGAGACAAAGAATGTGTAACACATTGTACCTCTTCTTTTGAAGTTCGCCGAAGATAAAAAGCCCCAAATTCAATGTTTGTTGTCTCCAATAGTGAATAAATGTACTCTTTCTTATGTGTTCGTTTCATATATTTGACTTAATGTAAAACTTTAGCTTTTTTAATTAGTGTACAAGATTTTTAAAAAGAAAGGCTGGGTCTTTTAGCTCAACATCAGTTTTTTATTAAAACATTTTGTACAACCCTTTTATTACTACTTACTAGTCATTAATTTGCAATCAGACTATACCAATTATATTATTTATATTTCAATATTGATCAATAGTTTATGGAAATTAATTTGTAAAGTTTTGCGTAAAGAAATCTTGAATTTATTCTTAACTATACTTTGAATTGATTTAAATACTTTAAATTGATTTTCTAAAACCATAATTGTTTCTTATTGTATTCGTTCTTTTTTCAGGGTCAATGACATTATTTTAAAAGTAAATGAAGTTGATCTCATAGAAATACCTCATTCCATTGCAGTGGATGCTTTGAAACGAGCCGGCAATATGGTCCATTTGGTAAATAATCCATAATTATCATTACTTATGAATATTTCTTTTCTCTATTGTATTGAATTTCTATTTTCATTATATGGTTGATTTGAGGAGCACTTATTTTATGTAATTAAGCCTCTTTTTTCTGCTTAGTATCATTCAATCACATTGGCCTGTAAATGTACAAAGTTGAGTAGATTCTTCATCACTTGTTTAACATTCTATTAGTGAAGCAGCAAATGTTCGACCCGCCCACTGAATATTCGGTTTTGGTTAAATACCTACCTTACTATTCGTCCTTGGCCGAAATTATGCAAGAAATTTATTTTTTTTCGCACATTGAAAGTTTTATGAATTTTTATTTATGCTTATTATGCTTAGTGGGAATTTTATATGAATTCTTGTCATTCTTTCATACATTGCTGTTTTTGAGGACATTCACTAATTTTATCGTCAGCCTTAACACATAGGACAACAACCGTCTGAACACATGAAATAAGTCTATACAAAATAATAAGATAAAGCAGAAAAACAAAATACTTTTTCTGACATATTAATAATGAAAGTACTGTCGTCCACGCTAAATCGGGTAACGGATAAACGAATACCAAGCTTATACGAATAAAATATTCCGGAACTGTGTCATAGACGCAATGATAAAGGTCCCCACTTAAACGAATACCCCGCTTAATCAAATAATATTTCTTGGAACCGAAAGTATTTGTTTAAGCGGGGCCGACAGTAATTCTAATATGTAAATGATCTAAGTAGATAAAATATAAGCATTAATCATGCATGGAACAAAGATCAGTTCTTTCTCTGTCAGAATTTTATACATATAAAAATGGAATAGTATGATATAAATATGTTTCTTTCCCCAATATATTTTCATTTTTTAAAAACTGAATGTGAAAATTTAATATATTAAAACATTCGTTAATATTTTTCCTACTTAAAATAAAAAAAAAAGCTTAGTTATCTTTACCATTGAGTGAAAATTATAGAACGATGATTTTTCTGTACAAACACAGACTCTAATGCGTAAAAGGAAAAAAAGTTCAGCATTTTAAGGATGTTTGTCTCTTTCCTTTTCTATTTTTTTTTATAAAATGTTACCAAGTTTTGAAAATAAGTGTTCACCACATTTGGTACATGTTGTGAAACCATGGATCTGAAAGGTACTTTGTAGCCAAATTTCCCACCACTTAAAAAACCATTTTGTTTTTTCGAATGTGGCAGGGATGAAAATCTTCCGCGGATCCGCGATTTTCCGCTCTTTTTATTTTTTCTTTTTTCCGCGATCTAAAAGTTAATGTTGCATCATATTTCGAAAAAAATGTTTTCATTTATTGTTAAAATAAAGCATAAAATAAGTTGATTTAAAGTAGTAGAGGTTGAAATTACTACCAACTTCCAAAATAATAGAAACGTTTTTAGGATGCAGCAGGATTGAAACCTCAAGTATGAAATGCCCATTATTGACGAACTATGTACTCTATTTTGACATGCTGCCAAAAATATAAGTTTCTGTTGTAGGAAGTAGAAATTAAGAAAATTCAGCTGAAATATTTGAGATCTTAGTCAAAAAAATTCTAAAAATAATTTTGATCACTAAAATTTATCAAAATAACAAAAAGACCATGCAATATTAATTAGAAACACCCCCCTCCACCCATTTTTTTTTTATATCTCTGTATTATTTTGTGTAGCGTAAAAAGATAGAAATGGGAAATTAGCAAAAAAAAAAAAAAAGTTTTGAAAATAAATAAAAAGCCTTCACTCTTCCGTTTTTACGTTCAATTTTATGGTACAAATTAAGAGATCTCTCATGACTAATTTTACATTTTATTTTAAAAAAAAATCTATCCAAATGTTAAGCCGCACAATTTTTCCTCTTTTTTGACTTTGAGCTGTTTTCATCCCTGAGTGGGCTCTAGAAAAGATAAGTCCATTTTCGTATTTCACTTTGAACTGCGGTTTCTGCTTCAATTTGTTGCTGGTTAACAATTATGTTAGTACTAGCAGTACCCGCACGGCGATGCCCGTGCAAAAAATGTAAAGAAAGTCAACTGAATAAATTTAAATTCACTCCACCCTCTTAAGTAAAATTATTATATTCTTTAATTCAAATGTGCACCACGACCTTTTAAAATATATTGATGACACTTTTAATGCCATTTCAGTTTGTAGTGTTCAATGCGAGGATTATTTTAGTTTTAAAGACTTTTTTCTTCTTTTCGTGTGTGTGTGACGAACTTATTTATTTTTAGCGAAATTTTTACGT
This sequence comes from Uloborus plumipes, assembly GCA_038373865.1. Lineage (NCBI taxonomy): Eukaryota > Metazoa > Arthropoda > Arachnida > Araneae > Uloboridae > Uloborus > Uloborus plumipes. Next base: position 3,977 of record JAXGGA010005522.1, read on the forward strand.
TTCAATGGAACTTTTGACACAACTGTAGAGCCAAGATTTTCGAAAACTCTCAATGACCACAGCAATATTGCCCTTGAAATTTAATATCTCCCCAAAAACAACAGTGTTGTAAAAAAATCCCCCGCCAAGAAAACCTTAAATACTCAGCCTTAAAAAGTTATGATATCGAGTTTTCCCGCCAAGTTTGTGCCAAACTACAACTAACCTGTATGTATAGTTCTTTTAAATTGTTTTCAGTTTTGCCAGGCGGGAAGCTTTGTCTTGTGAGGTGGTTGCTTAATGAGTAAAAACTTCCCGCCTGGCAGGACTGAAAACAATTTAAAAGAACTATACATACAGGTTAGTTGTAGTTTGGCACAAACTTGGCGGGAAAACTCGATATCATAACTTTTTAAGGCTGAGTATTTAAGGTTTTCTTGGCGGGGGATTTTTTTACAACACTGTTGTTTTTGGGGAGATATCACATGTTTTTGCATTAATATTATTTCTTTGCCTGTTTTTTTTTCTCTTCAAAATTTACTTTGCATGTGTTTTTTTCCCTTCAACATTTTTCTTGGCGGTCCGACATCTGTGGTTTTCTTGGCGGCATGCATTTGGTGCAAAAGTTCAAGGATCTTCTTCAGTCTGGGATAAATTTGAAATCAATCACAATGTACCACCCGAACCGACGCAAAACAAAGCTAGTTGCTAACAATACTACGATTAAATTAAAAGTTAAAAAAAAAACCCCCAACCCTTACTGCCGATCTCATATTAAAATGAACTAAATTGAAGATCCCATTTAACATTCGAGCGTTCGCGCTGGGTCTTTTCGACCCAGGCGCAAGGATAAACACTCGCTGCTCTACTTCTATTTGAAAGAAATGGATCAGGTCCACTGTAGCTGCATTCAAAGTCGACCCCTTGAACTTGGATATACTTTTGAGATCCTTGATTAATATTTGTCAAAATCATGATTTACTACTGAATTATTCATTAAATATTGTTAAAATGCTCTTAAAATGTAATATGGGTCACTCTGACCCAGCGCGCGCTCTCGTGTATCGGTATGTCGCGCGCTTTCCGGAAGGTTAAAAGCCCTATGCAATAAAATCAATTACAAATATTTTATTTGTTAACAAATAGAAACTGGCAACAGATAAAATTATAAATCATTGAGTTTTCTTTCCTCGTGGCCCAACAATGAAAACATAAACGCTCAGATGTTGAACAGAGCTGGTAGATAGAAATCGGACCAATTTTAAGCATTAATAACTCCGGGGTGCGATGACCCCGGGGGATAAATTTTGGGAAAATGTCCTCAATGTCTCATCGAGAATATTCATACCAAAAATCAACACTAAAGACCCCCGGGGAGAAAAGATACGGAAAATAAAAGCGAGGGGGAGGGGGTGGGGGGGGGTCGAAAAACCCCCTATGCCGAGCTTTGGGACAAAATAAATGTGGGTGCAAAAGCAGAGCTCAATCCGAGTTACCGTTTAGTCTGGACCCCTGTCAAACAATTTTTAAAAAGTGCGAAAAATAGCGATTTTATAACATATATCACCCCTCCCCCTGAGGGTCCTGGATGTTTTGCTTTAGTATGTGCCGTCAGGGGCCGCTGGAGATTGAGTATACCAAAAATGAACTCTAAGGATCTTTATGGGGCTGAGATACAGAGGGGTGAAAACCCGGTTTGGTTACTCGCGTAAACAGTCCTAGTCGCTCTTTTACATTTTTTATTGGCGACGGAAATTTCTTGGCGGCTTGTATTTGGTTTTTCTTGGCGGGGCGGGACGCTCCCGCCGTCCCGTGATAATTCACCGATTTAACCGTAATTTCAATGTAAAATTGGGTCGCCAAATCTAAATTTATTAACATAGGGAACCGATTGTATCAGGTAGATCAGCCACAGCCATTCTTCCATGATTTTAATGTGAACATTAAAAGGAAAGAAATATAATGTCTTTCGTACCATCTCTTTGAAGTGATTACAATCTAACAGTGACCCTCAAATAATCAAGATTTCACTGGCCGGGAACCTCCTCTGAAGAAAAATTATTATATCCTTTAGTTCAAATGCGCTCCACAACCTTTTAAATTCCACTTAAAGTCATGTTAAAGTTTAAATCAATTCGCCAAATAAATATAAGAGACAGAAAGTTAAGTAAGTAAACAGGAGATATTAATTAATCAAATTGAATAAATTTTCAAGGCTTAAATCTATACGCAAATTTAAACCACAAAGTAACTTCAGGGACAAAAGAGCAGCTGATCAGGAAAATGGCTCTAGTGTTTCAGTTCTGCGTAGAGTTAGGCCTTGAAAATTGACTAAATTTGATTAATTAATATCTCCTGTCCTAATTAACGGACAGAAACGTGCTAAAACTTTTCTTTTTCAGAAAAAAAAAACCCTTTCCAACGATATATAATGTTTTGGGGTGGGGCGAGGTTTTCCCCCCTCAATTATGGCGGATACACCAAAAATGAGACTAATTAATTAATTTAAAAATAACTAATTCGAAATTAAAAATTTGGGCTTCGAGGTGCACGAGGGCGGGGTACGTTCGAATTTTTGAGCCAAGTTTCAGGTCTGTGGGTGCTGCGGGGGCTTCTGGCCAGCGGTTACAAACATACAGACAAACGAACACCGTCATCTTTATATATATAGATAATTCCTCCAAATACATTCTTCTTTTTGGTAATTTTTTGGCTGAATATTTTAAAAGTTTGAATTAATGTTACCATTTTTTTTTTAACTTGCTCCAAATTATTTTTTTAAATCTTTAATAATGTATATTGAACTCTTAATCATACAAAATTATGCTTTGAATACACATACTGTGCTTTGTTTTTAAGCAAAAACAAGTTAACTATTCGGCTCAATCACTTTGTGTTGCATCCCCACATTTCATTACTTTTGATTGCAATTCATGAGTTAAGTTGCTTTTCTTTTCAACCCAGCATAAAAAGATTAGCAATCCAATGGATATACTGAGAGGAAAACATTACACTGTATTTCCTTTCTATTGTTTCAATTTCATATTTAATCTTTAGTTTCGTTTCCCACCGAGGTCGCCCGTACCTACCACACACAACACTTGACTTAACTGTTTGGATGAATGAATGAAGTGAAAAGGGGGCGCTCCCAAGGCAGCGCAAGCACTGCGACCAAAGGTCTATTGTACTATCCCCAGTAGAACCCTACAAGAGCCCAGTAGCTGAAATGAACTTAAGCAGATGTCTAACAGGAATGCTAGACAGTTCATAGGGATCTAAACAATGGTACCCCAAATGTTCAAACCTGTAAGCAGAATAAAAATCACATTCACACAGAACATGACCAGAACTTTCATCTGCCTCAAGGCAGCCTCTACAAGCTGGGTCATCAATGATACCCAACAGGTTTAGGTGTCTATTGAGAGTACAGTGTCCAGTGAGAAGTCCAATAGACATCTTAATCTCTTTTCTGCTCAAACTAAGTAGCTCCCTGGACCTCAGCCAGGGTTGACGTTGGTTGAGAGCTTTAGCTTGCCTCTGTGAGTCAGACTGAAGCCACCTGGCATATGAGTCATTCATAAGCAGGTTTCTTATAGTATTCCTGACTTTGTTATAGGGCAACCCAATAGCAGGTTCAGGACCTACGAAAGGCATGTTGGAGCCCAGTTTGGCAAGCTGATCAGCAGCTTCATTTCCATCAATGTTGCGGTGGCCAGGGACCCAGTAGAGTGTAACCTTATTCTTGCTGGCGAGCCTTGCCAGTGCATTGTGGCATTCCCAAACTGACTTGGTAGTAAAGCAGTAGCTATTGAGGGCTTTTAAGGCGGCTTGACTATCAGAGAAGATTTTTAAAACCTTACCAGTTAAGTCGCGTTCAAGGCAATTGGTTACACATGCCAGGATAGCAAGAACTTCAGCCTGGTAAACCGTAGCAAGCTTCCCAAGCGAAAAGTAAAGCTTTGTTTTGCTGCTGCTGCAAAAAGCACCAGAGCCAGTACCGGAAGAGGTCTTAGAGCCGTCAGTGAACCAAATTTCATTGGCATTACCGACAAGCTTCGGAACATCCTTCCATTGTTCTCTGGAAGGAAACACAATGTTATAATTAGCATTGAAACTAATATGTTTTAACAACCAGTCGCTTGGCATCAAAAAGTAGGGATGCTTGACGGCCTCTATACAAAGTTTATCATATAGAGACGAGTTGCGAGGGTCTTCCAGAGACCCAGGAGGTTCAAGCGATATGAACAGGTAATCGCTTCCAGTTCCACTTGTTTGTGAAGTGGAAGTAAACCTATAAGAAGTTCTAGGCTTTGAGAGGGAGTAGTTCTCATTGCACTAGTAATTGCAATGGTAGCCATCCTTTGTAGGGTGGTAAGACTGCTCTCAGTAGTTACATTACGGGTCTTACCCCACCAGGCAATGGCCCCATAGGTTATTGTGGGTACAATAACCCTGGTGTAGACCCAATGGGCAATTTTTGGTGAAAACCCCCAATTACTGCCTATGGCGCGCCTGCAGGACCAAAAGATCCTTTTGGCCTTGTCAATAACAAGCTTGAGGTGCGAATTCCAGTTTAAAGTACTGTCAAAAATCACACCCAAGTACTTGACTTCATTGGAATAGTCAAGGGGAGAGTTAAAGAACTCAATCTTGCAAAGATCCTTCAGCCGTTTTCTAGTGAAGAGAACCAAGTGCGTCTTGCTAGGATTCACAGTGAGGCCCACCTCACTGCACCAGCTTTCAATTGACTTAAGGGCTGTTCTCATAAGGTTGCAGACCGTATCATAGAACTTGCCCCTTATAACCAGAGTTATGTCATCTGCATAGCCTATACAGTGCAGACCCTTTTGACGAAGTCTTTCCAGAAGTTCATCCACAACCAGGCTCCACAGAAGGGGGGAAAGTACACCCCCTTGTGGACATCCTTGGCAGTTTTCCACTAAAAGGGAATCACCCAGCAGGCTTGCTTTTGTCATGCGGGTGGTAAGAAGACTATTAATCCAGGTACAGACCATGGGGTTTATTCCCTTCCGAATGAGGGAATTGCAAATAGTCTCGGTAGAGACTTTATCAAAGGCTCCTTCAATATCAAGGAAAACAGCAAGAGCCAATTCCTTTCCATTAACTGCACTGTCCAGAGCTGTTGTTAGATCGTACAGTGCTGTTTCGGTCGACTTACCGGGTTGGTAAGCATGCTGGCACCTAGAAAGAGGAGTTGTTTTTAGGATGCCATCCCTGATGTACCTATCGATCAGTTTCTCCAGGGTTTTAAGGAGAAAAGAAGTAAGGCTGATAGGTCTGAAGGCTTTAGCCTCGTGATAGTTTGGCTTGCCTGGCTTTGGAATGAAGACCACCTTAGAGGTTCTCCAAGCACAGGGAACGTAACCGAACACAAGGCAGGATCTATAGATCCTACACAGATGTGGAGTGATGATGTCAACACCTTTTTGCAGGAGAACTGGTACAATGTCATCCGGTCCTGCAGATTTATAAGGCTTGTGTGAATTGATGGCCCATGCAATTCTGTCAGGGGTAACAATATCACCAGCAGTTTTCCATTTTTCCTTATTGCTACGTAAGGAAAGAAGAGGGATAACCGGATGGTGTCCCTCATCTCTGGCTATGGAGTTAGGGAAGTGCACCTTGAACATCTCTGCCAGGGTGCTACTACCATCTTTGGTATAGGAGCCATCATTCTTTTCGATTGCTCCGAGTTGACAAGTCCTGTCTTTGGATAGTATTTTCGTGAGCTTGGCCACACGAGAAACGCTATCTAATAGGCTGCAGAATTTAGTCCACGCATCTTGTTTACTTGTTCTTACAGCCTTGTTGTACTTGGTGAGGGCCTCCTTATAGGCGGGCCAATCACCAGTTTTTTTGGCTTTGTTAAAGAGCCTTCTGCAAAGTTTGCGTAGACCACTAAGATTTTTAGACCACCAAGCGACTCGTCTTGGTAAACTAGTGGACACAGCAGTGCAGTTTTGATGGAAAGCCTGGAGAATAGAGTGTTGAAGTGAATCAACAGCTAACTCCAGGTCAAGAAGATTCGTAAGTTTGAATTTCTTACCTGATAGGAGGAGTTTTAGATCCTCTTTATAGGAGTCCCAGGAAGTGCGTCTGGGATTCCTTTTCTCCCGCAGACTGCTCAACACAGGGCCTGAAAGAGTCATAAAGATTAGTCTGTGGTCAGAGAGGGTAATCCGCTCCGACACATGCCAATCGTTTACACAGTTGAAAGCTCTGTCATTGCAGAAAGTTAAATCAATGACTTCGCATCTATTACGGGTAATAAAAGTTGGTTTATTACCTCTGTTGAGGATATGTAAGTTGTTGCATAGAATATATTCTATTAAATCCTCACCTCTTTTGTTGCAATCACTACTTCCCCACACAACATGGTGTGCGTTAGCATCGCATCCAACAATAAACTTCAGCTTGGCTTCCGCGCAGTAGTCAACAAAATTCCTGGCTGAAGTTGCTAAAGGAATTTTCTCCTCATAAGGTAAATAGGCAGACATGAAGCATGCTGATTCACCATTTTCACTATAGACTCTGACGGCGACATTGTCACCATCGAGAAAGTCAGCGAGGCAGAGAGCGTTTAGTCGCTTGTTAACGATCAAACATGCTCTCGGTCTGTTACAGGAGCGGTCAAAGAAGAGGTTCCCGCAATTGCCGAGGCCCAGGATTTTCCCTCGGTTAACCCAAGGTTCCTGCAAAAGGGCAATGTCAATCCTGCCTTCAGCCAAATCTTTGCTCAACAGGGCAGTAGCAGACTGGCAGTGATGGAGATTGAGCTGAGCAACCTTAAGGCCAAGCAACATAATCTAAAGCAAAAAGCCTGCTAGGGAGCAGCATCCTCGTTAGACTGGGGAACCCGTGAGGGAGAATCCCCAGTTAGTGTGACGTCAGAGTCGACATCTGAGACGTCAAGACCATCCAACAGGTTCAGAATTGAGCTAGTGGAGGACTTTGGAGAGATAGATCCGCTCTCGTTAATAGTATGTGTAACTATACTTACGGGAGGAGTGGATCCAGAGGGTGTTTCTTCCTCAGCGGTCTCCACCCCCTCCATTGCTGCAGGTAATTCGGCAGGCGACTCAACGACAATAGGGCTCAAATCAGCCTGCGGTTGTTTGTCCTCAGACTCCAATGAAGCATCGGAGTCCTTGGACGGAGCAGTGGAGGTACAAGACGTACGTTGAGTGTTAGGATCGTGCAAGATCTTGCAAAGACCTTTGCCAAAAGCCCCAACAAACAATTCCAGGTTGGACTTCTTGATGTACTCGGCTGAACCAGAGTCCACCTCGAAAATCCACCTGACATACGCTTGTTCCCCAACAACCGTCTTATCTCTTGCCCTCCAACCACTGGTCGTGAGGCCCGGGTTCAATCGGGCAAGACGTTTCTTGATGGCCTCCGAGTCCAAGGTGTAGATGTCCCTTGTTTTGAAGGCAATCTTCACCGGCTTCGGAAGTTCGTTATATGGCCGCACGAGGAGCTCAGACTCTCCCAACATGCGACCTTTGTAGTTGCTCTGCAACCAGCTTGCAGAGTAGTCATTGGTGCAATGGATAACCAGTGCACCATTTAGTAGACTAGCAGCTGCAAACTGCGGAGCTTACTTCATTCATTCATAACTGTTTGGATAGAGCCCTGAAGAGCGCTTTGTTATATATTTTTTTTATTTAAATCCAGACTGAGAGTCTAAGAAACACCTGTTATTGAAATACTTGGAGGACTTTGTGCAGTGATCCCAAAGCTGCTCCAATTGCACCGATGTGCGCCGCCGAATACCACCTGCTCCAAAACGTATTTTTTTGCTTATTTTGCTCCCAAGCTTTACTAATTAATATATTACCAAAATCTTTGGTTTAAATGTCCATATTTTTATTTCTATTCTAGTCTCGATGTTTTAAATTCTTAAAATCATCAGAAAATAGCGTCAGGGAGTGTGAATGCAATCTTTTTGCATCCTTTACAGGAACTGAAATTTCAGCTTTTAGAAAATTTCTCAGTGATCTGCAAAGCTTTAACGCATTTTTCGTATTCTTTTTCATCTAAATTAAAAATTCAATGTTTTTGAAACTTAGGTCTATGAAAACCTCTGAAACATTTGCGAACACTAACCATTTGTTTCCAATTCCCTTCAGCGATTTTGAAAGATATTTTTGATTAAGTTGTCATTCTTAACATTTATTTAAATGTGTAAACCTCTTGTGTTGTTTTAGTGGCTTTAAAAAAAAAAAAAAAAGACATATTTTTTAAGATTGGCATAAGCTTAGAAAAGGACGATCAAAACAAAACTTTTAGCTCTTATGCAATTAACTACATATTTGATCTCTCAATGAGTTATTTTTTTGACCTGAGCATTTATGGTGCTAAAAAGTTTGTAAAGCAAAAAAAAAAAAAAAAAAATCTGTTTTTAGAATTGAATTTAGAAACAATGAGACATGTTCATGAGTTTTGAATAATTTGCTCAAGTGTAATTTCATGTGTACTCAAATAAAAGTTTGAGAAGTAATTTCCAGTGAAATTTTTCATAACATTAATTACAAATTGCTGAAGCCTTGTACAGTTATTGATTTGTATTGGAACATTAATTGATAGTTAAAGCTGCTCCAAAACACTCTAAAGCCATTGGGATCACTGTTTGTGACTACGACCCATTTTTATGTGCCCCAAGCACCATTAGTTAACACAGTGGATCTTTAACTTGGGACAGAATTCGGACAGATACAGTAAAGCCCGCTTATTAGAATATTGGTTTAAAGAATATCCCGCTTAATATATTACATTTTCAATGTAACAAACCACTATAATATTCTATTTTGATCCCAGATAATAGAATATCCCGCTTATTAGAACATTTTTTCGTAGCAAAATGGCTATTCCATTGAGCGGGTTAGACTAGTTACTGCCAAAAAGAGATTTATTTTTTATACCAGTTAACGTATGATTTGTCAAAAATTGAAAATAATTTTGAACTTACGAAAGATTAAAACTAATTTTCAGAAAATGCATTTGAATTGAAAATGGAAGATTTAATACAAATTCAATTCACTCATGTCGTCCACAAAAACTGTTTGAAACATAAAGAGGTCTGTACTTACTTACAAAGTTTTGCAGACAATAAAAACTTGATGTTTTTTAGCGTTCAGCATGCAGCCTTGCTCGTAAGCCAGTATTGTCAGAATGACAAAAGTAAATTTCTCTCACTTTTCATGATATTAACTTTCTTAACAAAAATTAACTGCCAAAAATAACCAAGGGGTATATTTATGAAGAAATTCTTTGTATGGTCACAAAGTTTTGTTCCAAATCGCCCCAAGGTTCTGATACACCCGTTTTATCATATTTCTGGAAAATGTAGAGGTTCTTTTTGAAGGAGGTTTCTGTTAAATGTTTCATCAAGTGTTACCTTCTTTAATTTCTGTCTTGGGTTGTTAACCATTATACCCACAAAAATATTAACTGTGAAATGTTAACTATAAAACAATCTTCTCCCTTTTCAGCTAGTAAAGAGGCGGAGAATTTCTCCGCATCTTATGGAAATAGAGCTTTTAAAGGGCAACAAGGGCCTGGGCTTCAGCATAGCTGGAGGTGTGGGCAACCAACACGTCCCTGGAGACGATGGAATCTATGTGACCAAAATCATGGAAGGAGGAGCTGCTCACATTGATGGAAGATTGGAAGTGGGAGACAAGTTAGTGGCTGTAAGTCTGCTTATTAGAGTGTACTTGTGGCATAAGTGATGATCTTGAACCAAAAACTTATAATAAACAGATTCTGTGTGTTGGACAATATCCCAAGAAAAGATAGATGCTAGAAGGAGCTAGATTTCAGTATTACCAATGAACGGGTTTTGATCTAATGGGTGCCGTGATCCCTTTCAGTTCCTTTAATCACAGTTGCAAGTATGTACAACATTTTCAATATTATGTTCAAAAAATTTGATATGCCAAGTTAGAAATCCTGTTTTAAAGAAATGAACAAATAGTTTTTGAAATGAATTGCAGAATGTTATAAATTCCCACAGCTATGATTAGGGGAATTGCGCTCTGGAACTTGACATACATTAGATTTGAACTTGTTTATTGCTGATAATAAACAAGTTCATTCATGTCCAAAACTATTTACACAAAATCCAATAAGCAATGCTGCTTAATTTTCAAACCTTCTCTGATCATAAGAATTCAGAGAGAAGTCCATGACATTCTTTTTTGTCTTTTACCGGTGATTACCACCAGTTACCCCCACATTCTATCCCAAATAGATCTGTGTTGTCCACTTACATTTTATTCAGTGTGCCAGCGCAGCTGAGAAGCTTACGTCTGATGATCGGTTTGAAATGCTACCCTTGCGTTTCTATCCCAGGAAACCTGAACAGTTTATGTAGTAAATTAGACTCAGTAGCCTTTCATTTCCCAGCAAATGCATAATAAACCCAAAGAGCACTGAGAATGAAGAACACATTTTTATATGTTTTGATTTGTGGACCCATTATTTGGTTCGATGAATTTGAAATTATTGCATTAGTAGTTTGAAAACATGTGATTTAGAAGTCATCTAATAAAATGATTTGCTTTAAAGTTCAATTAAACTAGTTGTACCCGCAGGGCTGTGCTTCGTGCTATGAAGGTAAAGAAAACAGGTCATATTATTTTCATGAGCTTTAAAATCATCCAAACATCCACTATAAAATAAAACTTTTTTGGGATATTAAAATTAGAAGGAAGAATTTAAAAGACGTAGCCATGGCAATACAATAAAACGGTACTAACTTGAATAAAAAAGAGAAATTCAAACACTGCACCTGAAACACCTGGAACTTTTTTTCTGTTTGAATAAAAGAATGGATCTTCGACTATAAGTCGAGATATATCTGAGGTTAAAAATATCGCTGTATCGAATGCTGTAAAAAAGAAAACTGAAGAACAATTGATTGAATTTCTATTGATAGCTTTGATGATGAAATCGTTATCTTCAAAGTTACAAATTGAAAAGTGTTCTGTAACCTTTATAAAAAAACGATCATCTTATTTGATATTAAGAGTGATTTTTGCAAAATTGAAGGAAAATAGAATTAAATTTGTTTCTTAACAAAATAGATGAAAGCTTCATATTTATAAAATAAACATGTAGCAATAATAGTAACAGCTCTTGGTTTTTGATTTTCTTCCCTTTTCTGTATTTGATGTGTAGAAAAAGCTGAAATGTATTTAGATTTATTGTGTTTTGTAGCGTACAAGATTAACCTTAATATGAGGTCTGATCCTTGTTTTTTATAATTTTGTACACTACTGTTGTAAGACACTTCAAAAGTAATGTTCCACCTTTTTTTAACTCATTGTTCCTAAATCATTAAAAGTATACAACAAGTACACTCAAACTGCACTGCTTTTATGATAGAGTTTAACCCTAATGTCAATAACCAGGTACCCATTTGCTACTTTGATCACATTTTTTACCATTTCTAACTAAGCCTTGGTCAAATGGCTCTTATTCCTCGTTATTTACACGAATCTGAACCAAACAAAGGTGTAACCGTGTTTTCAAAAAAAATATATTGGTTTTTTTTTTTCAGCATTAAAAATTCTTATACCATTATTCAATAACCGGGTACCCGTGATTTTTTCTCTCGTTCCTGCAAGAAGTTAATAAATATTATTAATAAAAATGTAATCAAATATTAGTTATTATTATTATTCATCTTTATTACACTTATTTACTGTTTTATTGCTTATTCTTTTTTTTTAATTGTTAGTGTGACAAATATAATTTTCGAAAAAATACTTAGGAATACACATTATTGTTTTTTAATCATTATTGGTAGTAGCCAGGCAATGAAAAAAAAAATACATTTTATCACCTAATTGGCATTTGCAAATTGAGACCGAATGCTGATCACAAACTGGGTTTGCCACACTAGGGTGGTCACAAAAAATCAATTTTCGAATTTCTTTTGCGGCACCCCCCTAAAATGTGCCAATGGGCTAGAAAATGAGATTTGCAAAGTTTTAGCTTAATCGGATAATATTAACACGTGCCGCAAAGAGGGTAAAGTTAAGAAACACAGCGATTTTTAGCTAAAAATTGCAGTTTTTACTCTGTAAAACCAAAACTACTGATCCTAGAAGCTTTATTTTGGTCTCATTTTGTAGGAAATTTTATTTTCTTTAAGTCTAATCTTATTTAAAGTTTCTAAAAAAATGATTAAATATTTTTCAGAATTTTCACAAGTCAGGCTGCAACGCAAATCCTCGAAATTGCAAGTAACATGGGGAAATTTTTTTTTCAACTAATCTTTCGAGGCACCCCCCTAAAATGTTCCAATAGACTAGAAAATGAGATTTGAAAAGTTTTAGCTTAATCGGATAATATTAACACGTGCCTCAAAGTGGGTAAAGTTACGAAAAACAGTGAATTTTTAACCAAAAATCGTAGTTTTTCCTCTGTAAAACCAAAACTACTCATCTTAGAAGCTTTATTTTGATCTCATTTTGTAGGAAATTTCATTCTAGTTAAGTGCTATCCCATTCATTTTTTCTATCATGTCCAAAGTATTTATTTGGCATTTTTCAGGTTAAATCGTAGAGTATATCAAAAATAAGAAATTTTCATGCAAAAACCTAAAAGCATTACAATATTCAATTACATTTATTTGCTTATTGTTGTCAATTAAAAAAGGGGTATTTTCGCGGTACTTTAGAAATAAATGAAACAACTTAATCCCTTAATTCCTCTATCTTAACACAGAAATTTGTTTTACTTTGTCTATTAAAAAAAGGGGTATTTTCGCGGTACTTTAGAAATAAATTAAACAAATTTCTGTGTTAAGATAGAGGAATTAAGGGGTTAAGTTGTTTCATTTATTTCTAAAGTACCGCGAAAATACCCCTTTTTTAATTGACAAAGTAAATCCAACAATAAGCAAATAAATGTAATTGAATATTGTAATGCTTTTAGGTTTTTGCATGAAAATTTCTTATTTTTGATATACTCTGCGATTTAACCTGAAAAATGCCAAATAAATACTTTGGACATGATAGCAAAAATGAATGGGATAGCACTTAACGAAAATGAAATTTCCTACAAAATGAGACCAAAATAAAGTTTCTAAGATGAGTAGTTTTGGTTTTACAGAGGAAAAACTACGATTTTTGGTTAAAAATTCACTGTTTTTCGTAACTTTACCCACTTTGAGGCACGTGTTAATATTATCCGATTAAGCTAAAACTTTTCAAATCTCATTTTCTAGTCTATTGGAACATTTTAGGGGGGTGCCTCGAAAGATTAGTTGAAAAAAAAATTTCCCCATGTTACTTGCAATTTCGAGGATTTGCGTTGCAGCCTGACTTGTGAAAATTCTGAAAAATATTTAATCATTTTTTTCGAAACTTTAAATAAGATTAGACTTAAAGAAAATAAAATTTCCTACAAACTGAGACCAAAATAAAGCTTCTAGGATCAGTAGTTTTGGTTTTACAGAGTAAAAACTACAATTTTTGGCTAAAAATCGCTGTTTTTCTTAACTTTACCCTCTTTGCGGCACGTGTTAATATTATCCGATTAAGCTAAAACTTTGCAAATCTCATTTTCTAGCCCATTGGCACATTTTAGGGGGGTGCCGCAAAAGATTAGCTGAAAAAAAATTTTCCCCATGTTACTTGTGACCACCCTATTGCCACACTTTATTCACGAATTTCTTGTTTTTCACCGAAGCTTTTTGGGAGCAGAAGCACAAAGTTGGCCATCACCAACGACTTTCTTTCGGCCACTTGAACCACGTCCCACTATTGTAGTACTGCAGCTTGAAATTACCCCATGTACTGTGTTGAAGTATTTCAAGAAACTTTCTATGCCAAATTTTGTAGAAAAGCGCCGCATGGCTTGAGTATTTGTTGAGCTAACCTGAATTGTAGGAAGACACAATTCTTCGCCTAGTAGGAGGAGCAAAAATGAATGACAATCATTGATTTTATGACTCTGCAATTCAACATTTACCTTATAAGTGATATAGGCAGCTAAAGCTGGAATGTCCACAATGTTGAAAAAAGATAGAGGACACCGCTTTGTTTTCCTCTGAGTTGTATATTTTCTAAGTATCTGGTCCATTGTGTCGATGCCAGATTTCGTTTTGTAATAAAATAAAATTAGTTCTGGATTTTTGTGAGCTCCAGAGATGCTTTTGTCATGATATAGTGTTAACAGCAATGTCACCGTTTGTTTTGCTTCTTGCATACATAAGAACATTTGGTTATATCACTATTGAACTCGAGCAAAGAACTCTGGGTCTCTCGTGATGTAGACGATAACATTTCAGGTGGAATCTGGAATGTATGGTGTGTTTTTCATTAGATTACCTACGATTGTACCCCATGAGACGGGGGTGTCAAGAACTGTTCTAATTAAGTAAAAGGGAAAAAGAACTGGTTTCTGCTCTATGCGCTTAAAATTTGAAGTGGGTACCTGGTTATTGAGATTAAGGTGAGAATTTGGTTATTGACGCTAGGGTTAAGAGGAAAAAGAAAGTAGAATTGGAACAAAAGTAAAAGGTAGAGGAGGGAGAAAATAATGCAATTTACTTACTTCTCAATGCTAATCTAATTTGAACTCTTGCATCTCCCTTTTATGTCTGAAGTCCAAATAACCAGGAAAGTTTTAAACCCTGCTCAAAGTTTTAACGACAGTAAGATTTTGTGACCAAGGTATCACAAATAAACTTGCTATATCTCTTGTATAATATGTCAATGAAAATTTATTAATTATGTAAAATTCATTTCTTTGCCATTGATGTGTCAAGTGTAGTAAAAACAAATTGCCTTTGCTGCAATAATAACAATTTATTGCTATTTCAACATTGTATAAGTTACATATATCTGCTTTACTGCACTGATAATTCATAGCGATTAATGATCACATTTGCTTCTTAATTACTATTCGTTCAAGTTTCATTCCTGAAATCTAATATTTATGCATTTTTTTCTCTAGGTTGGTGATACAAACTTAGAAAGGGTAACGCATGAAAAAGCAGTAGCAACTTTAAAAGCAACAACTGAACGAGTTGTTTTGATGGTTATTAAGCAAGCTGCTGGCAGTCTCTTCAGGAACCACTCTAGAAATCCATCACCATTACCAGTAGCTAATATCATTTCAACGCAAGAATCAATGAGAGCCAAAAGTGTTACACCACCTTGTAAGTATATACAGATTCATTGCTAAAGACATTCCAATTATTTATGTTGCAATTCTACCATCTAAAGCAGGGACAGATTGGTCTGACTAATCCTTGGGTGCCACTTTGCGTATTGAGGCTGGAATTCTGTCTATGAAACGAATTCAGTGGATGGATTTTTGTCGTTTAATTAAAAGTTTATTTTCCTTTAATTGCAGTCCCAAAATAGAATCTAATAATATCCGACAGAAAAGCTATTCTATTTTGTTAATACATTTTGATTAAGTTTATTTGCAATCATTAAATTTGTTCAGGTTACTTTATTCACCCCGAAAAAGTGCTATAAAGACTTTAGATATGCTCTTTTTTTCTTTTTTTATTGTAAATTAAACTTTATTTTTTAAGTTACTGAATATTAATAGTACCTTATATATTGGGCTAATTTTTATTACTTTTTTCTGATAAATATACATAAGGCACTAGACCAGGGGTGGCACACCTTTTTTGGAAGAGTTCCACCTTCTAGGGAAAGAAAATTACGCACCCCTCTTTGAATTTCTTCAAAACACTAAGATACAAAAAAGTGAAAAATATTAATTATGGGCTGAATATGTGATTTTTACTCTAATATCAATTTTTTTTCTACGTAAGCCTCAATTTTTTTCGGCAATATTGAAATAATTGTTTATGCAACGTAGAAATGTGCTTAACTGCTCATTGTTTGTGATGTCACAGTTTTCATTCAAAGCTAATGATAAGTATTTGTATTATTGTAATTCAAACTATTTGTGTGCTAACTGCTTTGCTCCAGTTATCTATTTCTATGTGACACACAACTACATCTCTAGATAACGCTGTTGACCATATTTAGACATAATATTTATGGTTAAAAATAAATTACGAATGAGACTTTGAAGCTTTTCTTCGAATACAAGAATAGGGTTGACAAGTTGGGTTTGACAAATTGGGAGAAAATGATATTATTTTCCCATTTTCGAAAAATTTTACATAGTCTTTGCCTGCCACTCTTAATACTCCTTCATGCCATGTGTGCTGTTCGTTGGCCATCCCAGCACTAGACTATAAGCTCAAAAAAGAAAAGAAAAAACAGAAGTTCAAGTTATTCTCTCACCCATAGTTAAAAATACTTAAACAGAACAAATAAGCAATAAAATATTTTTTGAGTTTATAAATTGTAAAATTAATCAGAAACTTATGCATGGATGCAAATAAATTTGAATTTTTTAAGTTAAATACAATGCTTATGCTTCTTTTAAGAGTTCAGTAGATATTCTAAGCTTTTTTTTATAATTTATTGATTTGCAAAACCAATAAGAGAAAAGTTTTCAGAAACTTTAAGAATCTTATCTTCTCAGTATCCAATTATAAGCTTTATTTTTGTAAATTGTTTAATGTAGAAATTTGGGCAACATTAATCCTTGGGTTAGTTTAGCATTCAAATAGTTCTGCATATTTCTCCAATTCAAGTCACTGTATAAAATTTTCTTTACTCATTAAATACCATACTGTAAAACAATCGATGGAAAAAACAAAGCTTGTTCGTACATGTGTATGAAAATTGTACATTTTTAATATTTTTTAAAAATGTTATTTCATCTTTTTTTTTTTCAAAACTTATTTCCCAAAATATGCAAAAAAAGTTTCTGATTTTTCTCTGAACTGCATAAATTTTTACTTACGTATTACTTTGAAAGTAGGAAAAAAAACTATGCCTCTTTTAAAACTTTTTTATTTATGTATATAGTTTTTCCTTAAATCTATAAGCTTGGTTTGTTTGTTTTTTTCTAACTTCAAAAGAGTGAAAATAGTAATCTTAGTTTCCAAATATTGGATTCTGCTGAATTTCCTAGCACCCAATTTCTGTGATTATACTGGCTGAATTTAAGTGATCTCCTTACTATATTTTAATAAAATCCCTTTTACCCTCAATATTTTATAATTTTTTTTTTAATTTCTCCATGCCAAGTCTCCCTAATTTTCATCTTACAACATTGATGGCTACCTTTTCTGGTATCATTAAATGTATTTTACATATTGTACGTTACTTTTCATCAAAATATGTATTTAAAACATTAAGCATTTGCTTTTTTTCATTATTATTTGTTCCTGATATACTAAGTTACCTGATAATTCATGGACTTGTCAAATAAAATCTGAAAACTACAACATCATTCTTCTGCAAAAATAATAACAACATAATTAAATAAATAAAAAGCAGCATTAAATCTCGGCATCAGCTTTTTGCTATGAAAATTCCGTGCTGTAAAGTTATACTTCGTGGACAGGAAAACAAACACTTTCTAATATGAACTATCAAACTGTTTGAAGCAGGCATTTTAGTTGCAGAAAATGATTTGTTATGACCAATGATGATTTTATTCAATGATTTTTCTTTATATTTTTTATGAATTTCAAGTTACCAACTTTATTTTAAGTGTGCAATTATTCTATTTATTTTTCAGTAAATATTCCAGCAGAATACCCAGAATCTCCTCCAGATGAGCATCAACCTATGCCTAGAGCTGCTACAATAGAAGATTTTGCAAAGTAAGCTTCAATTCTCTGTCAAAATATGTATCTACTGTCCGTCCTTGAGAACCACGCCCAGCACTCGCGAACCATTTCACTTAAAAAGAGGTGATGTGCTGTGGGTGGGAACTTTCCAAAATTTTAAATTTAAAACTTTAATATGTCGAAAGGATAGCAAAGCAACTAAACTATGTATTTGAAATTAGCATTGTTCTACATCGTTTGATACGTGACTTAAGTGATATGAATTGGCGCAACAACTTCGCAATATATCGCCAAGCTTTTGGTCGTAAAGTGTTTGACGCCAACTTGGCGACAAATTTGCCGAAAAAATTTTTTTTTTGAATTTGATTTCAATTTGGCGCTATTGGCAATATTTTGCAAAATATCCACTGAATGATGCTAAAATTGTCGATATTTAGAAAATTAATGATTGTAAAACTTTTTTTGCATTGTTTCGTGGCACACAAGTAATGTAATTGTTTTAATTGTTATCTTAATATCTTTAAGTTCTATTTTAACACTTAAGGCATTTACTAAGAAATTTACACGTAAAAGGAAGTAGTGTGGGATCCATACCAGATTTTTTTTTATAATGTCTGTGACAAGAAAAAAAAAGTGAGAGAGAGAGAGAGATAAAATTGTAATGGAAATGTTTTGATGGAATGTGAACGTCCTTTTTCGCACCTGTAGTTAGCAAAAAATTTTATTTTAGATTTCTTGCATAAATAATTATTTTTACTTACTTTACTTTTAATTGCTTCAAACTTTTTTCTTTGCTAAAATATTTGTGGAAACTTATCAATATTATTCAATAATGCGGGAAAATTATTCAATTAAGTATGAGCCTCTAACATTGCGTAAATAGAGAAATATTCGGCTTTGGATGTTTTATTCGAATGCATGGTATTCGTTTATTGCCCGATTCAGCGGCGCTAACAGTAAATATTTCTCAGGGAACATGGTTAGTATAAAAATTATAAATATTAATATAATTATTATTTTAACTCTCATTAAAGTGACCTGTGGGAACTATACAAAAATGATCCTAAAAGTGGGGTGACCCTCCAATTCCCTGTGTTACTTCTCATAAATAAACCCCTGCAATTGTCCCTATTGAAAATGGTACCAAGTTTATATTGCTACTTGACATCATTTAGCTCTATTTCTCTCCATTCCTTTAAGTCATGCTCATTAATCTAAGTAGCTTCACTGCACATTTTTGAGGTTCAAATCACATTATAAAGTAATCAATCCATTGTTTACATTGAAATTAGGCTTGCCTAGCTCAACAACAACTTGTCATGCTTTCTCTTTTAAGATGAGAGATATTGTGGTATTTTATGATCTGATATTTTTGATCCAAACCATAACAGATTGTTCAACCTCCTGATATATTAAAGCACTTTCTATCTCTCTCTCTTTTTCTCTATCTCTCTCCATTATTTTTAAGCTCTCTATCAATAGATGACTTTAGGAGTAAATGATATGTATCCTTGTTCTGGGGTATCCTCTATGTGCTTTTGTAAAAGCTGCCTTGCTAGATTTGATTTTTTGAGAGATTCAATTCATTTCTTTTTCTGTATGAATGAAAGTGCGTTTAGGTTTGTAACCATTAGTTGAGTGCTCACAAATGTAAAAAATAAGCTCCATACAGAACTGTACTTTCTAAACACTTGATAAAAGATAATCTTGATTTTTGCTTCAGTTTGTGTTTTACATTTTAGCAATATTAGTAGAATAAAACCTTTAGATATGAGTAGTCTTTTCTCTACTTTTTGTTCAAACATTTTGTTCTTCATTGGACTGAATATCTATCTGGACCTACAAAGAATTCTTCTTTTATCTTGTTTAACCCATTTATGCCCAAGTTTTTTTTAACATTTTTTTTCAATTTTTATCTGCTTAAAACTCTTACTTGGAATGGTTTACATACATTTTAGGCTTAAAATAGTTCGCCGTTGCCATATTTATTAAGTTTTTTAACGTCCTGTTTATGGGATATTTTGCAGATATGTGAGCAAAATACGACTTTCTTGACTTTACTTTACTTTTGCGAAGTAACATTACAGAAGGCATCTGTGATCAATTTTAAGCAAATCATTTAAAAATATTTTTATTTTATGAAAAATAAGTTCGCAAAAAAACTTACTTTCTGTGGCTACCCATGCTGGATCGTTGCTTGACTGATTTGTCTGAAAATAGCTGTCAATAAATAAACTCTGATGTCCAAATAGTGGCTCTAACTGGTTTTCTCAAGAAGAAGGACTATTTAACTTGTGAAAAAACAGCTTTAGTAAAATGATATACCCATTACAGGTTTTTGTATGCAGTAACTAACAAGCTTCCCGTTTTTAGGCTATTGGGCATGAATGGGTTAAGATAGTCTCAAACCTTGCACATACTTACGCTAGGAATATTCTTCTTTTTTGGTTATGCTTACGCAATTGACTCATGCTATGTTAAATAGAAGTGAAATATTTTTTTCCTTGAGCAGCCCAAGCATTGTGCAACACATTTTTCAGTCCAGGTCGTGCTTTTTCAAGCTGTTTGTTCTTAATTCATTGTTACTTGATCTCTGCTATCTCATCGTGGTAAAAATGTGGACAGGTCATGTTTAAACCTCCTTGTTGATTTGCACTTTTCCCTTAAACATTGAAAGATTTTTTTAAGCAGTTTTTTTTCATCCTAGTAATATTTAATAACAAAAATATAGCCCTACTCTGTAGGACAAACTGTCTTTTCTCCTGGAGAAAGGGATTGGCTAAAATTTTCCTTGAAGAGGTCAGAAATTTTGTTTCTCTTAACCAAAACTTTCATTTTAATCAACGTAATGTGTAAAACTTTAACAGAATGAAATAGTAAACCAAACTTAACAGAAATCATGTTAGCTGTGATTTCGTAATCGTTGCTGTATAAACAGAGTTCAACTGTATTTCTCTGAGGTGATTAGAAAATTCAGTATAACATGGCCCCTGAAGAATTCTTGTTCTGAAAGAATTAGTCGCCAAGCTGTTTATTTCTGCCACTCGAGATTTTTTGGTCCTTGTGTATACTAATATACATATAGATAAAAATAATTTTAAGGAGAATATGGTCACTCTATGGGTGGGAACAAACGATGTAGGCCGTAGTAATAATGAGGAATTTAGGAAAGAGTGGAATTCCCTGTTGGACAAAGCAACCAACAGTTCGACCAGTGTCCAAGTGGTTGGGTTGCTTCCCAGGTATGGAGTCAATAGGAGCTGGTTAAATCAGCTGGCTAGGTGCATGAACCTGTTACTTAAAGAAATTTGCCATATGCGCAGTATCAGGTTCATCGACGTGTGGAGTTATTGTAAGCGAGATTGGATTACTAGGGATGGCCTGCATCTGAGTTCTACAGGGGTCAAAATGGTAAGTGGTTTGGTTTTGGAGTCTTCGGAGTCAAAAAACTAAGTTTGAAAGGGGGGCAGGGTTCAAGGAGACAGTTGCAAAAATATGCAAACTATTTGGGTTTAATTAGAAATGGTAATAAGGAGGCAAATAAGAGTAGTCATTTTAACAATTTTGATTCAAGAAAACGTAAGGGATTGAATAAAAACAAGTTGAGCATGCTTAGGGTTTTTTATACCAATGCTCGCAGTATTAGGAACAAGATGGAAGAATTGAAAAGCATTATTATAAATGAGAGTTTAGATGTTATAGGTGTTACCGAGACATGGGCTACCAAAAATGATGATGATTTATTGTGTATTGCTGGGTATAATTTGTTTAAACAAGATAGAGTAGGTAAAAGAGGTGGTGGGGTTTTATTTTACGTTAGAGATACTTTAACTTGCAATGAATTGGCAATAAATGACAAACCTAATGATATTGACATGGTTTGGCTAGAACTGATGAGTGGCAAGGGCAAAAAATTACGTTTGGGTAACATTTATCGGCCACCTAGTCTAAGCCAGGGTCAAGATGAACAGATGTGTCGTATCATTAGAGATATGTCGAGTAAGGGACCGGTAATTATAATGGGGGATTTCAATTTTCCGGGCATTGATTGGAAAAATTCTTACCCCAATAATAGTAGAGAAGAAGAATTTCTAAAAGTAATTGGCTCTGCTTTTTAGATCAAGTTGTTTCTCAGGGAACACGGCAGGATGCTGTTTTGGATCTAGTTTTGTGCAATGTCGAAGGTTCTGTTCAGGCATTATGTGTAGGGGTGAGGAAAAATGGCGTGCAACAACTTCGAAGTTCTAATTCCACGAAAAAATAAACTTAAAACTTGAAAAGGAACTGTTTAATTAAACTGAATAACTATGTACATATTTACAGAAAACAATCATTCGAAACAAGAAATTAAACATCGATGGGTAACAATCAGTTACATCAAAAAGCTGCACGCTTCCATGTCGAAAGTTCAGTGGTATCTAATGTCTGTCTCTTTTGGGAGCTCGCGGTCGGAAGCATGTGGACTGTTGCCACTCTAAATCTAATAAATTTTCCACACACTCCCCACCATGAACTCCAAAAAGAGTTCATCAATTACTTCAACTGATACATAAATTACAAATAGTAAATTCAAAAAATACAAATATCAATCAATAAATATGCAAAAATCAAACCAATTTCAAATTAGTGAAACTTATCAACATAAATAATAAAAGTTAATTTTGAACTAGTTCATAAAGTCCAGTTCTAATAACCATCAGGCTTCCAAGGGATACAAATGCTGAATTGTTCTACGTAAAAGTCCGGATGGTGTTTTAACTTCGTATGAGCGTACATTGCTATCCCGTCCGAGAAATACTTTTTCAATTTTTCCTAGTTTCCAAAGTAGCTTATTTTTGGAATCACCTTCGACAAGAACAACATCTCCTATTTTAAGTGCCGGTTGTTTGTTCGGGTTATCCAAAGAGTGAGCTGTTCTAAGATCAAGTAAATATTGCTGTTTCCATTTTATCCATAACTGTTTAAGAAGAAGAGATTGATATTTTTTCCGTTTTAGGAGTGAAGATCGTTTAGACTCATTTTCTACTATTTCGGCAAAATGAATAGGATACTGGGGTTCACGACCGAAATTCAAGAAATTCATGGGTGTTAAAGGCATCGGTTCATTATTTTCATTATAGACGTAAGTAAGAGGTCGCATGTTGAGGACAGTTTCCACTTCGGCAAGCAAGGTTGACATCTCTTCAAATTTCAACAAAGCTTTCCCTATACATTTCCGCAAGCAATCTTTAACAGATTTCACCAAACGCTCGTAAAACCCTCCCCACCATGAGGCTCTTTCAACGATATTTTTCCAGACTATTCTTTCTTTAGTGAGAAATTCCAAAAGCAATTTGTCTGAGATAATTTTCGATAAATCTTCAATTTCCTTTTTAGCCCTTTTGAAGGTTTTCGCATTATCTGAATATATTATTTTACAGTTCCCTCTTTTTGCTAAAAATCTCCGAAGTGCCAATAAGAAGGAGTCAGTAGTCATATCACTTACGAGTTCGAGGTGAATAGATCTTGTGATCGCACATGTAAACAAAACTTTATAGGACTTCTGAACTTCTTTAAAATTTTTCACATAAATTGGCCCTATAAAATCTAACCCACAAATTGAGAAAGGTGGTGACGTGTTACTTCTGTCAAATGGTAAAGGAGCTGTAACTTGATTACCAGCCTTCGCAAGATATTTTTGGCAAATCAGACACTTTTTGATGACGCTCTTTACCAATTGCCGTCCTTTTGGAATCCAAAAACGTTTTCTAATCCTAGCTAGTGTGCAAGCTGTTCCACCGTGCATCAATTTCTCATGTTCTCGTCTCGTGATTAAAGTTGTTATCCAGGACTGTTTTGGAAGAATGATGGGATGTTTTTCTTCTGTAGATAGCTCAGCAAATTCCAATCTTCCACCTAGCCTGACGATTTCATTTTCGTCCATGAATGGTAAAAAATTAAACAAATCAGAATTCTTTTGAACTGGATTTCCATTTTTCAAAGATTCATATTCTTCTTTAAAGAATGTCTTCTGTTCTAGCCTTATAAGATGATTCTCAGCTTCTAATAATTCTTCAGTCGTCAGTGTTTCGCATATGTTAGAAATCTTTTTAAATTTCATGATGGGGTCATTCCGTGTCAACTCAACACAGGGCTCAGACCTCACCCCCTCAGATTTTGATGAAATTTGGTACAGAGGTAGTGTTTATATAGACATGTTAAAATCTAAAATTTTTTTTAAAAAATACGAAGGGGTTTTGAAGATACAGCGCTGTAAAAGTAACAAAAAAGGGTCAAAACACGTGAAAGACACAATGTTGAAAATGACCTAAAATTTTTTCTAATTGAGATAGAGACCTGAAACAAGTGCCATTTGACAGCATTTTTACGGGCCTTTTGAATGATATACAACATGATTCGGTCTAAAAAGAATTTGTTTCAATTAAATTTAAATTAAAATTTAAAATTTAAATTTCTCAAAATGCGCCGCCTCAATTTTTTTCAAATTTTTTTATAAAAATGCTTATACACTACTTAAATGGCTGTAAAAGTTTCAAGATGGGCTTATAATGGGTTCATGTTGAAAAAAATCATTGAATAAAGCAGTAATGGATCTACAGCACAATTTAGCATAATATAGCATGGTTTTAGCACTAAAAAAATATATATTTAAGGGATGAAATGGATTTAGATTGATTAGCTAGTTACATTTCAAGTAGCTGATTTCAATAGTATTTGCAATTAATTTAATTTTATTTATTTACCAGTTGTCAGGTCTTTCTTTTTGAATTTTTCCAGGGGAAAGGTGCGGGCAATAACTACAAACAATGTAAATACACCCAAAACCAGCAAAAATTATACCCACTTAAATGAAAATAGGTTGGTATCCCTATTCCAGGGAGAGTCAAATATCATAATTAATTTATCTGTTTACCTGTTGTCATTTCTTTCATTTTGAATTTTCCAGTGGAATGGGGGGGGGGGGTGCAACGACTACAGACTCAATGACAATTCTACCCCAAAACTGCAAAAACCATACTCATTTAAATGGAAATAGGTTAATTTCAATATTCACCCCCCCCCCCTCCCTCTTTCCTAAATGGCGGGTCTGCATGTTGAAGAGTACTCATAAATGTAGGTAATAGCTTGCAGATCTAGTAATCTTATATTTTCAGTCTGTTATTATTTTATTCTTTGAAATAATTAATGGAAAAATTTAGACAGAAAAATATTTTGTTCTAGGAATTTTTCGTATTTTTAATTTTGTTAATATAAATAAATCTAAGGAAATTCATCTTGACGTATGCTTACTCATCATTTTTAAAAATGTAACTATATTAAATCCAGTTATCAATTATTTGAATGGTAACTTGCTATTAAAAAATTAAAATGCTTGTAAGTAATTCAGTAGTCATTAAGATGATCTCATGATTGCAAAAGAAGGATGAAAAATGTAATAAAAATTTGTTACCACATCTAGATAATATTCCATTAGGTATGACCAAGCAAGAAGGAATAAAACTATACCATATTACGATACATTTGGCAGATGTAAGGTGTCAAGATATATTTTGTAAATCGCCATCTTCCTTGTTTCAAGCTCAGTGTGAATTCTGATCAGCCCCAAAGTCAGATGTCTGTCTTATTGGAGTAGGTTGAAGAAATAGTGGTAATACTGAGTTTTTGTTAGTGCATAAGTGAATCAAAGGAAATTGAAATTTCAGTTTCAAATTCTTTTATCTTGTATATACTAAAATTAATGTTAAAAGCTGTCTAAGTATTAAGTGTTTGTAAATCTAGGGTAAAATGTAAATATTATTTAAAATTTAAACTATGGCTGATCAAAGATACTTTACTGGACAGTGCTTTAATCCATTTAAAAAGAATAACCACAGGTAAGAGACAAAAAGAAATTACACAATGTTGCAGACTGGATGACAGAATATTTGAGTGGAGTTCCAGAAAATGCCAAAATCTGCCATACTTGTAGAAAAGAATTGTCTCTTTTAAAGAAAAATGAAGACTCAGGCCAGAATATTGAAGAAAGTTATGTTCTGAAAGTTGTGATCCAAATTTTGCTCCTAAGTTGGAAATTGTTGAAACATTAAATGTGTCACTACAAGAATTAGGAGAATCTTCAATCGACAAAAGGAAATCAGAAAAAACAGGTTATTCAGCAAGTAACATGAAAAAGATCAATGCTGCATTGAAATGCAAACTATTCACTAATATTGAAACATTCTGAGAGAGAGCCTCAAACAGCTGAAGAAACCGTTTTAAATAATTTGAAAAACTAAATTTGCTGATTCTTCTAATGTTAACATTCAATGATACTTACCTGCTTGCCAAAGTCATGTTGTATATGAAAACTAATGCCAGAATCCTCAACGCTCCTAAATACCTGCTAAGAAAATCAAAAAGACTCTTACAAGATAAAGGTATCCTGACTAACCCTAATCAAAAACCAAGAAAAAGTCTCCCTCCTAACATTGCAGAAACCATAAGCGTTCTGTGAAAATGATGAAATTAGCAGAATATTACCAGGAATGAAAGATTGTATATCTGTTCGAACAAAAAAGGGGGATATAAAAACATTCAAACGGTTGATTCTCTAACTTGATGGACGCTTATGAAGATTATAAGATCTATGAGAGAGATATATAGATCTTATAAAGATAAATATCACAATTTTAAGATACTTTTGTGCAAATTGCTGAACTGAGACCAAAGTATTGTATACTTGCAGGTCAGAGTGGAACTCACACGATTTGTGTATGCACCACCAACCAAAACGTAAAGCTAATGATAGAGAATGGGGGGGGGGGGATCCCTGGAATAGGTAAATTTTAACCTATTTCATTTAAATGAGTACGGTTTTTGCTGTTTATGGTAGGAATGAACATTAAGTCAAAAGCCGTGGACCCCCCATTTCCCGGAAAAATTCAAAATGAGACATGACAACAGGTAAATAGATAAATAAATGATGAAAAGGGGGGGGGGGCTACCTCTGGAATAGGGAAATCAACCTATTTTCATTTAAATTGGTATAATTTTTTGCTATTTTTGGGCGTATTTACATTGTCTGTAGTCATTGCACCCCCCCCCCCCCCCATTCCCCTAGAAAAATTCAGAAGAAAAGACGTGACAACAGAAACTCTAAGAATCAGCTACTTGAAATTTAACTAGCTAATCAAACTGAATCCATTTCATCCCTTAAATATATATATTTTTTTAGTGCTAAAACCATGCTATATTATGCTAAATTGTGCTGTAGATCCATTACTGCTTTATTCAATGATTTTTTTCAACATGAACCCATTATAAGCCCATCTTGAAACTTTTACAGCCATTTAAGTAGTGTATAAGCATTTTTATAAAAAAATTTGAAAAAAATTGAGGCGGCGCATTTTGAGAAATTTAAATTTTAAATTTTAATTTAAATTTAATGGAAACAAATTCTTTTAAGACCGAATCATGTTGTATATCATTCAAAAGGCCCTTAAAAATGCTGTCAAATGGCACTTGTTTCAGGTCTCTATCTCAATTAGAAAAAATTTTAGGTCATTTTGAAAATTGTGTCTTTCACGTGTTTTGACCCCTTTTTGTTACTTTTACAGCGCTGTATCTTCAAAACCCCTTCGTATTTTTCAAAAAATTTTTTAGATTTTAACATGTCTATATGAACACTAGCTCTGTACCAAATTTCATCAAAATCTGAGGGGGTGAGGTCAAATTTTGTCAAAAATTGTGTTGATTTGACGTGGAATGACCCGATGGACTTCTTCACCCAAGCTGTAACTCTTACTAACTTCTCCATATTACTAAATTTAGTAATGTTAATAGGATTTTCCTTTTCTTCAATAATACATTCACATTGGAGAATATCATGTGATGTCTTTCTGTATTCCAATTCTTCTGAACATATTTCTTCATTATTTTCGGACTTCGGCCAATATTCCGGAGGATTTCTTAGCCACTGCGGTCCCATCAGCCAGGTTGGATCTTCTAGCAATTTGGAAGCCTTAGTTCCTCTGGACAAGGCATCTGAGGGATTGACCTTTCCTGGACAGTAGAACCAGTCTGAAGGGGAAGTCAATTTTCGAATTTCTTCAACCCGATTCTTCACAAACATCTTGAACTTTTCAGGAATTCCTTTTATCCAAAAAATGGTTATCTTCGAGTCAGACCAGAAATAACACGAAATGTCACGTTTCAAGGCTTTCAAAACATTGTAACTTAATTTTGCCGAGAGTAACGCAGCCATGAGCTCTAGTCGAGGCAATGTAACAGATTTCATTGGAGCAACTCTATTTTTCGAAGCTACAAATGCCGTTCGAACATTTTCGTTTTCAGTTGTTACACACAAATAGGCCACAGTTCCAAAAGCTTTCATACTTGCATCACAAAAGAAATGCAATTCGAGATCTTTAATTTTGCCATCTGGGGTTCTGGAAAGGTAGTGGCGAGGAATAGAAATGTCCGTCAATTGTGAAACTTCGTCGCACCAGTTTCTCCATAACAAACTCAAATCTTCGGGTAGTTTATCATCCCAGTCTAAACCTGAAGTCCAAATTTTTTGCATCAAACATTTAATCCTCACTGTGAAAGGACCTAAAATTCCGATAGGATCAAAAATGCGTCCTAAAACCTGGAGTACGTATCTTTTAGTGTCTATCCGTTTCGAAACAAACTTGACTAACTCCTCGACATCAAAATAAAGAATGTCCTTCAAGTTGTCCCACGCTATTCCTAGAACTTTGTAACTTACATTCCCTTCTCTAAAGGGTTCGGAACTATCACTAGAAATAACCCCAAATTCCTTCCACAGTTCACTTAGGGGCATTGAATTAGTGCGCCACTTGTGTAATGACAAACTGGCGTCTTCAAAAATGTCTATAGACTCTAACGTGCGGGATAAGGCTTCTTCTACAGACACATGACTTCCGATAACATCATCGACATAAATATTATCGTTCAAAAATTTTGTAGTCTCCGGATATTTGTCAGTGTACTGTTTCAGATGATATTTCAAAATTCCGGCCAACAAAAATGGACTGCTAGTTATACCGAAGAGAACCCGAGTAAACTTATAAACCTGAGGTGGAATAGATTGGTCAGAAGGGTGATCAGTAAACAAGAAACGAGTTACATCTCTATCCTCTTCATTAAGAGATATTTGTAAGAACGCTTGCTTCATGTCTGTGGTGTAAGCAATGGGATGTAAACGAAATCTCAATAGAATATCAAATATTTCTGAATATAAGTTTGGACCTGCATGAAGACAGTCATTTAATGATAGACAATTGTCGTCATGCGAACTACCGTCAAAAACAATGCGTAGCTTACTCGTCTCACGCGATTTTCTAATTACTTCTCTGTGGGGCAAATAAAATTTAACTGTGTCGTCCTTATCCGGGTTAATAACTGGTTCAATAATTTTCTGATGCAAATAGTCGTCTATCACCCTTTTGTATTCAAAATACAACTCTGGATTTCTATGGAATCTTTTTCTAAGTCTAGAAAACCTCTCTTCAGCAATCTTCCTATTATCTTCCAAATTCCGCTTTTCTAATTTCCACGGTAATCCCACTGTGTACCTTTTGTTTTCATATTTAATTTGAGACTCGAATAGTTTTATGATTTCATTTTCTTTAGGGTCAGTATCTCGTTTCGAATCAATAAGACCTGAAGTTTCTAAGTCCCAAAACTTCTAAATTTGTTCTGAAATCGAGGTATCTTCAACGACTACATTCATTACTAACGAGACGTGGTTTTCACTATTTTTACCTTGTAAACACCAACCGAAAATTGTTTCAACTGCAACTAGTGTTTTACTTAAATGTTTTATATTTCCCGTTACAACATTATAATAATAATCAGCACCAATTAAAATTGTTATGGGTTCTTTGCTTTCTGGACAATCCGCGAGAGTCATATTTTTTTACATTTTTATTTTATTAAAGTCTTTAATTTCCGGGGGAGGAATACATGATCCAGATATTTCGTCTGTTACTAACGCTTCAATTTCTATTTTTGATTCGGGAAAGTTTCTGTTGATTAACGTAAGTTTGATGACATCGTAATGTTTTTCAATCGGAACTTTGCTTCCAAATGTATACACTGATAATTTTTCTTGTCTTAGTACCTTGCATTTTAATTTATTGGCTATGTTCTGCGTAATGAAGCTGCGCATTGATGCACAGTCGAGTAAAACGCGCGTACCACAGTTCGAATTCAAGTGTTCATTTTTTGCAAACACATAACTCGTTTGCAAAAGAGTCCTATTTTTATTTCCTGTGTGAGACACAGCAGAAATTACTTTTACCGCCTCATCGCAAGCAGGAGATTCCTTTGAATTGTCATCCGTTAAATTGTTAAATTTATAGCAGATACTCTCATTATGTTTACCTGAACAAACCTTGCAATTCCTACCCGATAAACAATCTTTTATACGGTGTTTAAATCCAAGGCATAAAAAACATCTGCCTTGATTCCTCAATACCATTTTCTTTTTTTCAACATTCAACGGACAGTACAGTTGAGAATATCGTGTTCTTTTTTACAAAATAAACAAACACAAATTTCAGATTTCTTATCAGTGCAAGGTTCATTCTTATTTTTTGCAGCAACCAAAAAACCGCATGTAGAATGCATGTAGAATTGGAGACGGCATTTTCTTGTGATTTTTTATTTTTGTTGCTAAATTCTGTTGGCCTTGATCGAAACAAATAAGTTTGTTCTCTTGTGGTTATTTCGTTTTGCAAGAAATCTAAGAATTGATTTATATCTGGAACGCAAGATTTCTTCGTATTTTGTCGATTATATTCTAATGCGAGCTCGTGTGGAATTATTTTCAATACTACTGCTAATAACATTGCAGAATAAGAATTCGATTCTAATCCTAAAGTTGAAAGACACCTAACATTAATTTCAATGTCGTTGTGAAGTCTTTTTAGCTTTGGAATGTCAGTGATTTTGTAAACAGGAGTTAAGTTCAGCAATTTATTCATATGGCTGTTAATTATGACGTCTTTTTGTCCGAATCGTTCTTTTAATATCTGAAGTGCCGAATCGTAATTTTCATCTGAAATTTCAAAACCCTCAATTGCATAAGCTGCAGGGCCAACCAAATAACTTTTTAAATAGTTAAATTTTTCAGTTTTTGAAAGAGTTTGGTTCTCGTGAATCGAGACTTTGAAAGTATTGTAAAAGGAATAAAATTGAGTGCAGTCTCTGTAAAACTTTTGAATATTCAATTTCGGAAGCTTAACGTGTTTTGTTTCGTTTATCTGTGTCTCAGTTACGTTTAAACTTGTGTTCACTTCGTTAGTATTACAGGATTGAATTTCTTTCATCTTTCTTTTAGCGCGAAATATCGCGTTTGAAATCTTTTCATCATATTCGTATGTTGACATTAGTTCTTTTTCAAATTCTTCCAATTCTAATAACGGTTCGATGTCATTGTCAATTTTCTTCAAAAGTTCTGCTTTAATATTTAATAGGTTTAATTGTTCGTCTAGGGTTTCTACATCTACTTGGTCAACTTTAATTAAACCTTCAATAGTATTTGTTATTTTCGTTACTGCAGTTCTAAGAACAGTACGATTTTTTTTGGCTTTTTCGAAATCCATAGCGGTAAGTAAAGACGTTTCGCTTACCTTTGCAGTCTTCGCACTATGTGCTAATCCAGAGGAATTTTCTAGTGACATCAAATCCCATAAAGCGAATCAAAGTATTATAATCCGAGTTCCCGGCCGATGCACCATGAGGAAAAACTGGCGTGCAAAACTTCGAAGTTCTAATTCCACGAAAAAATAAACTTAAAACTTAAAAAAGGAACTGTTTAATTTGAAAAACTATGTACATTTTTACAGAGAAAACTTCATCATTCGAAACAAGAAATGGGACATCGATGGGTAACAATCTGTTACATCAGAAAGCTGCATGCTTCTATCGAAAGTTCAGTGGTATCTAAAAATGTGTGTCTCCTTTAGGAGCTCGCGGTCGGGAGCATGTGGACTGTTGCCATTCTAAATCTAATAAATTTTCCACAGGGGAGCATATTGGAGATAGTGACCACAACAGTATTAGGTTTGGGATTAAGTTTGATATACACAAAGACAAAAATTTCAGGTTTGTGCCTAATTTCAGGAATACTGATTTTGTCGCACTCAGGCAGAGTTTGAAAACGGTTTTTTCATCAGGTTTGGACTATAGCGATGTAAATCTGCAGTGGACAGAATTTAAGGAAAAGCTAGTAAAAACAGTTGGGGATTATGTTCCTTTGAGGCGAAAAGGGGTGAATACTAAAATTTGGCCCATATGGTTCACTAGGGAAACGAAGGACGCTCTAAACCGTAAGCAAGCTGCTTTTCGTCGGTTAAAAGAAACTGGTCACAGAGCAGATAGGCTACAGTATTGTGAGGCTAGGCGTAGGTTTAAGTATTTGGTACGGTTTCAGAAAAGAGAATTGGAACAAAGGCTGGCAGCTAATATTGACAGGAATCCAAAGGAGTGTTTTGCATACACAAATTCTGGGAAAGTTCGAAATAGTCAAATTGGGCCACTGGTAGATGAGCATGGAAATTTAATTCAGAATGATGGGGATATTGCTAATGTTCTAAACGACTTTTTTTCCAGTGTTTTTAACGATAACTGTATCTCAACAGTTGACACATGTAAGACACAAGCTACTACACAGCTTGAGGATTTTGTTTTTTCTAGGGAGGACGTTTTACTTCATTTGAAAAAAATTAAAACAACTAAAGCTCCAGGACCAGATAATATTTATCCAAAAATTCTAGTTGAATGTGCAGAGGATTTAGTAGATACTATTGTAAAAATTTTCAATGCTTCGTATAACTCAGGGATAGTACCAGAGGACTGGAAACTGGCTAACATTACACCACTCTTCAAGAAAGGGTCTAGAGGTAATGCAGTAAATTATAGACCTGTGAGTCTGACTTCAGTGGTTTGTAAAATTTTTGAAACATTGATCAAAATTAAGGTTATTAATTTCTTAGAAAAAAATGGGCTGTTGAGTAGTTTGCAGTATGGTTTCAGAAAAGGTAAATCGTGTGCTACTAATTTATTACATTTCTACGACAAGGTTACCATGGCTTTAGATAACAAAAAGTATATAGATGTTGTTTACATAGATTTTCAAAAAGCTTTCGACAAGGTGCCTCATGTAGCACTACTCAGTAAATTAGCTGATATAGGAATAGGAGGTAAAATTCTAGTTTGGGTTAGAAATTGTCTGACAGGAAGGAAACAAAGAGTAGTTGTTAGGGGTAACTATTCTAAATGGAGTGAGGTTTTAAGTGGGGTTCCCCAAGGATCAGTTTTAGGTCCCCTTTTGTTTATTATTTTTAAGAACAATATTCATGAAATTGTTTCTGGAAACATGAAATGTTTTACTGATGATGTAAAAATTATGGGGGTTGTAGAAAACGACGAACAAGTAAATAAGCTGCAACAGGATTTGGATCATATTACTAACTGGGCAGACAAGTGGGGTATGGCAGTTAAAGTTGGGAAATGTCAAGTGCTGCATTTAGGTCATGCAAATAAGCATACAAGCTATTATTTACAGGGTTCAGTCATTAGTAAGGCAGATAATGTTATGGATCTAGGTGTCTTAATAAATCTGGACTTCAAGTTCAGCCAACAGTGCAGCATAGCTAGTAACAAAGCCAATAGGATGCTTGGGTTTATTAATAGATCTATTTCAAACAAATCTAAAAAGGTTCTTCTGCCTCTATACAGAAGTTTGGTAAGACCTCATTTGGAGTATGCTGTTCAGTTTTGGTCTCCTTATCTGAAGAAAGATATTAATGTATTAGAAAGGGTACAAAGAAGGGCTACAAGGTTAGTAAACGGATTTTCTAATCTAGACTATGATTCCAGACTTAGAATGCTTAATATGTATAGTCTTGAGCAAAGGAGAACCAGAGGGGATATGATTCAATTATTTAAATTTATTAAAATGAATGATGTGGCAGAGTTGGATTTTTGCACGGAAAGCAGGACAAGGGGTCATTGTTTTAAGCTGTTTAAACCTCAGGCTAACCTGGAAATTCGAAAGAATTACTACTTTAGCAGGGTAGTGGGAACTTGGAACAGTTTACCGGAAGAGGCGGTAAGAAGCAATGGAGTAGATAGCTTTAAGAGGGCCATTGATCTTCATTGGGGTCTTTAATTTGACTAGGACCAGCCCAGTTGGGCCCAGAGCCTGCTGCTGGTTGTCGTATTTGTACCGTAAAAACCGGCGTATCGGCCGCACCCGCGTAAGAGCCGCATCTGTAATAATGCTCGAGTTGAAAAAAAAATATCGCGGATGGGCCGCACCTCTCGTATGGGCCGCATAGTTATTCTTCAATTTAGATACTTGCAATGTAAATGACATTTATTCTACCAAGAAAGTGGAAATCCCCCACTCCCCTCGCCTTTCCCATGCCCATCAACCCTTTTCATGTTGCTTCTTTGGATCGCACTACTTTTTGTTCCTCAGAAAAGAAACACAAACGCCCCCAAGTAGCTTTTAAGAGCCACTTCCTGGAATTTGGTTAAGTAGCCGATTCAAGGAGCCTCCCTTTATTTATTTACTGTTCAGATGTTCGAACAGGTGTTTCCCCTTTTTTTTA
Organism: Uloborus plumipes; assembly: GCA_038373865.1. Classification (NCBI taxonomy): domain Eukaryota; kingdom Metazoa; phylum Arthropoda; class Arachnida; order Araneae; family Uloboridae; genus Uloborus; species Uloborus plumipes. The sequence goes on from JAXGGA010005522.1 coordinate 38,294, forward strand.
CTTGCACAGGGTCAGCAGAGATAGCTGACAGCAACCTACCCAGGGGCGCCCGGCAGGAATGTCGGCGTCAACACGCTTTTGTTAAAGCCACGGTTTCCTAGAAGTGAAATCATCGATCTTTGGCTAGGGGACGTTCGCCCCCTTCTTCTGCGCATGCGCCTGAGCCGCAGATTGACGTCGCTTCACGCCACGCTCCAATCAGACTGGTTCTGATTCCAGCGTGCACTCACGCCCGGAATCGGCGACGATTGTCGCGTTCTAGGAAACCAAGGCTTAATCCCTGTCTGCTTTTGTCTACCCCCCCCCCCCCCCCCCAAAGATCGAAGTCGTATGTTGAAGTTCAGGGGATTTCCAGGCCTTTTATTTATTCTCAGAATTTTCTGCTCCAAGGTCTGGTGAAAAAAAAATCGCGTAAGGGCCGCACCGTTGTATGGGCCGCAGTAAAAATAAAATTGCATTTTTTCGCGCATGGGCCGCGGCCGATACGCCGGTTTTTACGTTATTTGTAAATAATTGAATTGGCAATTTTACTTTTTTTTAATGAAGGGTTCCAAGTTTTTCTTTTCAGTCTCCAACACCACCACCATCTGCACGCCATGTGTCTTTATGAAACACTATGGGGAAGTTAGTTTGAAAAAGTAAAATATTCAGTCCATTCTTTGAGAATGTATTTTTACTTTTTCCAACAATGTGGAACTACGATATAACAGGGTGAATTTCTACTTTTCAGCTATGATCATTAAAAACGGTAATTAATTTTTTTTTTATGTTGTATTTTTTGTTTAGAAACTTGCCTTGTTTAGCTCTTGATATTCCAAGCGAAAACAAAACATGATGAACAGTTTTTATTAATATGTAATTTTTTTCGTGGTGTTTCAATTCACCTCGCTAATAATGGTTATCTCATGCTTTTTTTTCAGTTTAACCTGTTATAGGTCAAACAAAAATAAGTAATATTGATCAGGGGAAATATGAAGAGATAGTTGCTGTAAAATAAAAGTTTATGTTCTGTATCATAAGAGTATGCAACATACCGCCCACTCGTTATTCCATCCAAGGACTGCAGTTTTCTGCCGTGCTAAGCACAAAAGTGGTATCTGCAGTCGAGCTCAAACTGAGATATCACCCTTTACAGTTTTGCGCCGCCATGCATTTGATTCAGATGAAACTTTTTCAGAATTTTTTTAAAAATATTTTCCGTTCTCAAATGATCATATAATTCTGTATTTAGGTAAAATGCGTCACAAAGAGGGTGCTTTTCCACTTACCGACACGGCAACAATAAATCGTAAGCGATTGTCGTCATCCGACATTGAAGCACGCAAAAAGCATTAAAATATGCTATGTGCTTTTCCATCTCCCGATTCTAGGCCGATTGTGCCGTCTCCGACCGAACGCTGTCGTTTGTCGTCCCATTCGTGTCGGATGGCATCCGTCTGGCCTTTAAAATCGGGACGATCCATCTGTTTACTTTCTTCGAACTATAGCAATGGCGTTTAAATTCGACATCTCAGTATTAATAAATGTAAGCTTCAATTTGCAGACGATAAACAAAAGATGTAGCAATAAAACAATTTTATATATTTTAGTTGGTATTTTGTTTCATTATTGTTGCTCAGACGATTTTTAATGCTACAAAAAAACTTAAAGTGTTGGCGCTGCCGAGCGATAAATGACGAATCTATTCGCCCAGAAGCGATGGTGTCAACGAAGAGACGATTGACAACGAAACATATTTATTAACGTATTCTCTTCATTATAATGAAATGGGGACCTACTCGCTTAGTGCTAAAGAGCACTACAATTACGAAAACAAAACAAAACGACAACATTGCGATGACCAACTATATCATGGCGAACTATGGACTTAATTTAAAAAAGTTCTATGGCAACCTTTTGGGAGTATTAGCGCTCTTGGAGATTAGATCCGCCATTTTTCGCTCTGTGATTCCAGCAGATAGTATGCGTTTCGTTCTTAGTAAACAAGGTGAGAGTGTAATAAAGTTGTGAATATCATGCACTCAATATCGAATTTTTCATTTGTTTTCTTTTTCTGGAGGTAAAGTAAATATAACAGTCATAATCTGATAAATGGGGGAGTCATAATAATATACTTGTGAGCACAGTGCTATCTCGAAATGAAATGCGGTGGAAAATGACCCGTTCGGAGAAACGATATCGTTTGAGTGGAAAAACGCTGCTGAAGACGGCATGACACGGTACTTATCGTTGCATTATTACAGTCCGACTTTCGTCGTTGTCATGTCGTCCTGTGGAAAAGCGCCCAGAGCCACCTGGTGGTGCTAACTCAATTTTGTTAAAAAGTGCAGATACGACTTTTGTGCTTAGCATGGCAGTTTTGTGCTTATTGGCACTTCAGCCTGGAATAGGATTGCCCGAGCTGGATAAAGAAATCCTCTTATTGCAGCGAAGAGAGTCAAAAAATATTTTATGCCCGAGCTCTGCCTTAAAACTTACAAGTTGTACCATATAATTATGCAGTCTCTCGCTGGTGTTGTAATTTCGTATTAGCTACCAGTAACAGCCAAAAATATCTGACAGTATGTTTATGGAAAATCTCTTTGTATAATTGGAAACTTTCGTTTCAATTCAACCTGCTGTCTTGTGGTCCGCCGTTGTTTTATGGTACTGTTAGCCCCGCCGAAACGAGTACTGTCGGTTCCAAGAAATATTATTCAATTAAGCAGGGATCTTTAATATTACGTCTATGGAATGGGAAAATATTTGGTTCCGGAATGCATAGTCAGATAATACAGAAGCACACGCGTACACCGTGTGTGGATACATTTGCAACCGTGCATTGCTATGGGGAAAAAAAGTTTTTCTGAATTTAACATTGAACCCCCTAGGATGATACAATGTTATACAAAGATGATATAACAAGCAATGTTTTTGGAATATCTCAAAAATTGTCCAAACTCTGGGTGTTTTTTAATATTTTGACTTTATGTCTCGTTTTTGCATTGCTTCGAAAACAACTTTGAACAACAATAAGGAAATAAAAATGTTAGATTAACTTTCTTTGGTAATACAATCTAAGTTAAATATTGTCACAGTCTGTATTTGCTATATTATTAATTAAAACATGATTAATTAGTTCAAAAATAATTGTTCTTGTAGAGGAAACATCTACGGAAACGTCTATTATCGGCCGAATAATGATGATTTGTTCCCCTTTGGTTTTATGTATGTCATCTTGTACTGGCCATATCTAATACAAGTTTGAATCTTTTTTAACCCTTTTCATATATTTTATCCTGTGTGTATCAGTGCCTTCATCTAATTTGCTTATGACTTGACCAACACCCCACTATCCATCCCAGAGTGCAGGCACATCTTGCAATGGCAGTGGATCATCTACAGATTCTGCATTTGTATCAGATGTATTACATAAAACAACTCTGATATCATCAACAGTTGCAGTAACGTCATTAACTCTATGGCCATATAGGACCTTTAAGTTGCTCATAATTGTCTCAGGACTTAACCCTCGTTGCTTGAAAAGTATGTGGTCTTGTTTTAAATTTCTGAAATCACTTTTAGCTATTTTTACCAGTAATTTCAAAACTTAGCACTTTTCACCTTCATCTTTGACTTTTTCTATTATCTCCTCATAATTAGTTGGAATAATGCTGTATTTAAGTCTAAATTCCTTTTTTATGGTAAGCATTTTCTTTCCTGTATTATCTTCACTGTGTCAATGTCTGTGCTATGCACACTGTTTGAAAGAATCTGTTTTTGGGATAAGCTCCAATTATTTTAAGTTCATCAGTTCCATTTTTCATTTTTTTAACTCCTTACTTCTCTATTCATGATGAAGAAATACAAAGTCATTTGAATGCGTAATAACTATTTTCTCTGAAACCCCAGCAAAACCACATGGTCCAGAATGTTTTAAACAATTATCAACATCTCCAAAAAAATTTTCTGTAGAGATATTATGGGTTGGTGCACTTTCAAGCAAGTGCTCTGGAATTTGCTGCCAGACAGAAAATTGATGATTGTTTGAATTACCAAACTCAAGTGCTCTCTTGTCTAGCAAATGCGATTCCACAGGCACATAACTTCTTCTGGCAAATACTTTTAATAAGATCTTCATCAGCTTCCTCCAACTCTTTCTATATTGTTTCTATCCATTCGTTTGGATACACATCAACAGAGTTTTTTTTTTCTTTTAAGCTTTCTATCCCTGCCTTTCTGATTTGGCAGACATTTGTAGGAGAAGACAACTCACTGTGCAATTTAGGGAAAACATTCAGGAGAGTGATGTAATTAGTTCTTTTGTCAAGAACTAATCTCGAATATGATTCTGTAAGGTGTATACCAATCAGTGCTATAGGTAGTAAGAAAAATTTGAAGAAGTCATTATGCATAAAAGAATATACTACACAAGCCAGTTGATTTCTAATACTCATTTGATCTAAAAATGTACTAACATCATTCCAGTGATACAATGCTACAGCAGCATATTCTGGTAATCTACCAAATCTAAGATCTTTAAGAGCAAAAGCTAAATTGCTTTTTCCTTTTTTTTTCAATAAATTCTGTGAAATGAAAATATCTGTTCCAAGGCTTTTGTGAATGCTCTGGTCCTATTAATTTTAACAATGCATTAATTCCTTCAATCACAGCAACATATTGTGCCCCTTCGGATGAGATATGATATAAGTTGTGTTACAAAGTACTTTGTCATATATTCACACTGTACTTTGTCATCATTGTTTTTTTCGCCGCTAGAGGGCGCCAGTGTTGCAGGGAAGATTTTTGCTGCTCTGAGCTAAGTGATTTTTTAATGTAAATATTTGATTTTTACTGTTTCAATTTTGGTATTTTTATTGTATTTTAGCATATAATTTAGTATTTTGTGTATTGAGACTTATTTTTGCTTTACTTACATTCTTAAAGTGTTTTTCAAATTTTTGAGCTAAGCCTAAAATGTGGTGATTCCTTTGTTGTTAAGCATGTGTGCTTTGTTGGGTGTAGCAATTTAGTTTATTTTTATTTACTTCTGTCTTAGTTATCTGCATTCTGTGTATCTTTAACTATAATGATTTCTTATTTTAGTTACTAGTAGTTATTCTTAAAATTCTGCACTTTTGTTTTTTTGTATTGCCTCTTAAGTGGATCATTCTGATTTAGTATGGGTGTTATATGCATTTTGAAAGAGGTTAAGAATGGGAAGGGAAACATGTGGATTTCTTCCGACCTTTGTCAGATGTTCTGCCTGTATGAGGAAAAAGAGGAGTCTATTTCTGAGCATGATTTCATTTGCACCAAGTGTGCTGAGCTCTTGGACTTAAAAAATAGGATGACCATTTTGCAGGCCCAAATAGCCTTAGGTTGTGGGACAGATGAGGTAAACACTCCAGATGGAAAGGGGGAAGTTATCAAAAAGGATGTGGGCATTAGCTGTGAGTTAGTTAGTGGGATTATTCCAGAGGTGAAGGGAGAAGTTAGCAGTAAGGAGGCAGACTGGGAGACGAAGGGAGTAATATTGGGGACTCTATGGTGCGAGAGGTGGGAAATTCAATCGGGAGGGTAAAACGTAAGGTGGCTAGGTGTTGTTTACCAGGGGCTCGGGTGAAGGACGTAAATAAGGTTGCAGAGAAGAAGGGCACTTTTCATAAGGAGGAAATTGTTACTTTGTGGGTGGGAACTAATGATGTAGGCCGTAGTAATAATGAGGAGTTTAGGAACGAGTGGAATTCCCTGTTGGACAAAGCAACTAACTGTTCAACCAGTGTCCAAGTGGTTGGTTTGCTTCCCAGGTATGGAATGCACAGGAGCTGGATGAATCAGCGGGCTAGGTGCATGAACCTGTTACTAAAGGAAACTTGCCAAAAGCGCAGTGTCAGGTTTGTTGATGTGTGGAGTCATTGCAAGCGCGATTGAATTGCTAGAGATGGTCTGCATCTGAGCTCTACAGGGGTCAAAATAGTTAGTGGTTTGATTTTGGAGTCTTCTGAGTCAAAAAACTAAGTTTGAAAGGGGGGCAGGGTTCAAGGAGCAGGTTGCGAAAGGACACAAACTATTTGGGTTTTATTAGAAATAGTAATAGGCAGGCTAATAAAAGCAGTCATTTTAACAATTTCGATTCAAGAAATCGCAAGGGGTTGAATAAAAGCAAGTTGGGCATGCTTAAGGTTTTTTGTACCAATACTCGCAGTATTAGGAATAAGATGGAAGAATTGAGAAGCATAATTATAGATGAGGAGTTGGATGTTATTGGAGTTACCGAGACATGGGCTACCAAAAATGATGATGATTTATTGTATATTGCTGGGTATAATTTGTTTAGACAAGATAGAGCAGGTAAAAGGGGTGGTGGGGTTTTATTTTATATGTTAGGGATACTTTAACTTGCAATGAATTGCCAACAAATGACAAACCTAATGATATTGACCAGGGGCGCACCCAGGATTTAACTTAAGGGGGAGCTAATTTCTGACATCAAGCACCCCTACCCCTTTTATATCCAGAGGCCATTGGATTAAAATTTTAAAATCGCAAAAATACTAAACTTTAATAGATTACCCCCCTTCTTTCTTTTTATTTATTTTTTCCGGAATAATAGTGTAAAGCTTTGATCGCCCCAGGGGGAGGGTGGAGTGATTTTTGCGCTTAGTCAACAATGAGAAAAATAAATTCATTAAAAAATCGCTTTCACGCTATTTAATTATCAAAACATCTGAAAACTTTCAATGATTTGAAATTTTTAACTGTTGACAATTTCTTTTTGCTAACAAATAAAATGTTTGCAATTAATCTAAACAAGGCTTTTTCAATGCTTTCCAATTTCGCTCATTGATTGTGCATTTGCAGGGTATTACGATAATTGGGAAATTGGAGCTGTCTCCAATTATTCGGCGAGTAGTATTTTATTTTGTAACCGGAATTCATAAGATAGATATAGAAGAAAGTTTCGTGACGGCCACGACAGCTAGTTTGAAATTGAAGTTTTAAAAATGCCATTGTAGACCATCTTTGATGACGTTATGGGAATGGATGGAATGTGAAATTCTCCACAGGATATTTTCCCCGAAACTGAGCTTAGAGAAATGCGGTTCGATTGTTGTCAATGTTAATAGTTCGGAAACCTTCCTCAGGAAAGTTTTCAAAATTTGAAGTCTTAAAAATGTGGTTATAGTCCATTTATCGGTAGCCTTAACGATAGGATTCATGTACTCTGCACCAGCAGCTTTTCGTAATTAAAGTTCCAGAAACGAAATTTAAGACCTTTTATCATTATTATTTGGTGTTAGGAGGGGGGCTTTTTTTTAATTTTTTGAAATTAAAGTTTTAAAAACAAAACTGTAGGCCATATTCGATAATGGGGCTCGCTTTTCACCTCCGGAAATTTTTAGAAATTCATGTTCCAAAAACCAATTATTAGACGATCTTCAATGAGGACATTCAGACTTTCACCCGGAATTTTTCAAGACTTGAAGCTCTAAAACTATAATTCCTTTCTAACTTTAACGCCGAAAAAAAGAGAGGAATTAGGTTCGGATACCCCCTTCCTCCCATTTTCTTAGCTACTTTTTTTAAATATTTTTATTCCAAATCAAAATGGAGAAAATAGGAAAAGATTTTTCAGTTAGCTATTTTGGTTTTCTGTACTGAAATTTTTAATTTCCTTCCAGTGCCTTCATTGGTTAGAAGTACAGAAGTTTGACTTTAGTGTAAGTTTTTTTTGACTAATTTGTTTATTTTGCAAAGATACCCTTCGGTCACTTTTTTCTGTTTTTTTTTCCTCTCTCTCTTTCATACTTCTTTTATTTTAATACCATTTTATATTCTTAAAAATCTGTTTTCAACTTTTTATCTGTTTTCTTGTTTCTCGAGCATATTTCTCAGAAAATCAGTGTCGGGCTTATCATGTCGCAATTGCCCAATCCCCCTCCCTGACCATAGGTGGCTTTTATGAAATAGATTCAAAAAATGTGCATGAAAAATGTTTTATAGAATTCTGTTTTTGTCAGAAAGGAGCTTTAAAAATGTCATTATGACGATCTTTCAAACCTGTAATTCGCCACTGCGAAACATCATGATTTTCCATGACAAATCCTCGAAATTAAAATTATTTTGTTTTTGATGGTGAGACGCTCTGTGATATGACGTTCCATGCTTTGCTGATGTCCCATTCTCGTGCCTCATGTGTCTGTACATTGTACAATGAATGATTTAATTGAAAACAATGCCTTGGTTTCTTGAAAATTGTATACGAGGGTATGTAAGACAAGGTATGCTATAAGTGTGCGTATTTGTTATTTCAATTGGATTCAAAGCGTAGTATACATTGAGTCATTAATGACTTGAATCTTTTCTGACACCGTGGAAAAATTAAAAATGTCGTTGATGCTTAAGGCCTTCAAGTCCAGTTTTGTCATAGGGGAAGCTTAAGCCCCCAAAGCCCCCTCCTGGGTGCGCGCCTGATATTGACATGGTTTGGCTAGAACTGATGAGCGACAAGGGCAAAAAATTACGTTTGGGTAACATTTATAGGCCACCTTGTCCAAGCCAGGGTCAAGATGAACAAATGTGTCATACTATTAGAGATATGTCGAGTAAGGGACCAGTAATTATAATGGGGGATTTCAATTTTCCGGGCATTGATTGAAAAAATTCTTACCCCAATAATAGTAGAGAAGAGGAATTTCTAAAAGTAATTGGGGACTGCTTTTTAGATCAAGTTGTTTCTCAGGGAACACGGCAGGATGCTGTTTTGGATCTAGTTTTATGCAATGTTGAGGGTTCTGTTCAGGCATTATGTGTAGGGGAGGCATATTGGGGTAGTGACCACAATAGTATTAGGTTTGAGATTAAGTTTGATATGCACAAAGACAAAAATTTCAGATTCGTGCCTAATTTCAGAAATACTGATTTTATCGCACTCAGGCAGAGTTTGAAAACAGTTTTTTCATCAGGTTTGGCCAATAGCGAGGTAAATTTGCAGTGGACTGAGTTTAAGGAAAAACTAGCAAAAACAGTTGGGGATTATGTTCCTTTTAGGAGAAAAGGGGTAAACACTAAAATTTGGCCCATGTGGTTCACTAGGGAAACTAAGGACGATCTAAACCGTAAGCAGGCTGCTTTTCGTAGGCTAAAAGAAACTGGTCACAGTGCAGACAGGCTACAGTATTGTGAGGCTAGGCGCAGTTTTAACTATTTGGTACGGTTTCAGAAAAGAGAATTGGAACAAAGGTTGGCAGCTAATATTGACAGGAACCCAAAGGAGTTTTTTGCATACGCAAATTCCGGGAAAGTTCGAAATAGTCGAATTGGGCCACTGGTAGATGAGCATGGAAATTTAATTCAGAATGATGGGGATATAGCAAATGTTCTAAACGACTTTTTTTTCCAGTGTTTTTAACGATAACTGTATCTCAACAGTTGACACAAGTAAGACACAAGCTACTCTACAGCTTGAGGATTTTGTTTTTTCTAGGGAGGACGTTTTACTTCATTTGAAAAAAATTAAAACAACTAAAGCTCCGGGACCAGATAATATTTATCCAAAAATTCTAGTTGAATGTGCAGAGGATTTAGTAGATACTATTGTAAAAATTTTCAATGCTTCGTATAACTCAGGGATAGTACCAGAGGACTGGAAACTGGCTAACATTACACCACTCTTCAAGAAAGAGTCTAAAGGTAATGCAGGAAATTATAGACCTGTGAGTCTGACTTCAGTGGTTTGTACAATTTTTGAAACATTAATCAAAATTAAGGTTATTAATTTCTTAGAAAAAAATGGGCTGTTGAGTAGTTTGCAGTATGGTTTCAGAAAAGGTAAATCGTGTGCTACTAATTTATTACATTTCTACGACAAGGTTACCATGGCTTTAGATAACAAAAAGTATATAGATGTTGTTTACATAGATTTCCAAAAAGCTTTTGATAAGGTGCCTCATGTAGCACTACTCAGTAAATTAGCGGATATAGGAATAGGAGGTAAAATTCTAGTTTGGGTTAGAAATTGTCTGACAGGAAGGAAACAAAGAGTAGTTGTTAGGGGTAACTATTCTAAATGGAGTGAGGTTTTAAGTGGGGTTCCCCAAGGATCAGTTTTAGGTCCCCTTTTGTTTATTATTTTTATGAATGATATTCATGAAAATGTTTCTGGAAACATGAATTGTTTTGCTGATGATGTAAAAATTATGGGGGTTGTAGAAAATGACGAACAAGTAAATCAGCTGCAACAGGACTTGGATCATATTACTAAATGGGCAGACAAGTGGGGTATGGCAGTTAATGTTGGAAATGTCAAGGGCTGCATTTAGGTCATGCAAATAAGCATACAAACTATTATTTACAGGGTTCAGTCATTAGTAAGGCAGATAATGTTATGGATCTAGGTGTCTTAATAAATCAGGACTTCAAATTTAGCCAACAGTGCAGCGTAGCTAGTAACAAAGCCAATAGGATGCTTGGGTTTATAAATAGATCTATTTCAAACAAGTCTAAGAAGGTTCTTCTGCCTCTATATAGAAGTTTGGTAAGACCTCATTTGGAGTATGCTGTTCAGTTTTGGTCACCTTATCTGAAGAAAGATATTAATTTATTGGAAAGGGTACAAAGAAGGGCTACAAGGTTAGTAAATGGATTTTCTAATTTAGACTATGATTCCAGACTTAGTATGCTTAATATGTATAGTCCTGAGCAAAGGAGAACCAGAGGGGATATGATTCAATTATTTAAATTTATTAAAATGAATGATGTAGCAGGGTTGGATTTTTGCACGGAAAGCAGGACAAGGGGTCATTGTTTTAAGCTGTTTAAATCTCAGGCTAACCTGGAAATTCGAAAGAATTACTACTTTAGCAGGGTAGTGGGAACTTGGAACAGTTTACCGGAAGAGGCGGTAAGAAGCAATGGAGTAGATAGCTTTAAGAGGGCCATTGATCTTCATTGGGGTCTTTAATTTGACTAGGACCAGCCCAGTTGGGCCCAGAGCCTGCTGCTGGTCGTCACATTTGTATTTGTATATCCAACTTGCTTTTCAATTGTACGAATAATCGATTTAATCGACTCGTCCCAAGCAAGCACTGTGTGTACCTTACAAAATAGCTGTCCTGGAATATACGTAATTCCAAAACGCTCTGATACTGCTTTTGCCAAACCTTCAATTTCTTCATTATCTTTTACTTCCATTTTCTGATCTAATTTGTTTCTTTATATGAAGCCACAATTTGAACAGCACCTTTAAATTCCTTGCACAAACTATTAAAAAAATGTGCATTCCCCCCCCCCTCCCCAAAAAGCACAATTTTTACATAAATGTTTATTTCTCCCACTTTTCAATTAATGTTGGGTAGTTTCTCTGCCCATACACAAGTGAATATGTACCAAAGAACATACTCACAGCCGAAACATCCATTTTGTTCATCATTGAGTTAACTAGCATAAGTTTTCTTGGGACATTTGCACATACGTTTGTATGGGTGTACATTACATAACTCAAAAATGGTACCCTTTAGAAGGTTAAAATCTCATATGCATGGTCTGTGTAGTGCCTTGTTGTGTTCCTCCCTTTCCCAACTAGGAAATATATCACTAGTATGGGGATAAAAATGAGATACTGAATTCTCCAATGGCCCAATATAGTGCCGTATAGTAAAAAACAAGATAAAGACTAGAGTTTACTCAATTTTGACAGTACAGAAAAAAAAATAGTATTTTTGTGATCAGTGAAGCATTTCCAACAATATAAGGGGGTTTAATCTTAAAATTAAAAAACTTCGACAATGCTTCCCCCCCCCCTCACGTGCAGATACATTTGCTGTGGATCTATACTTCACCCAATAATTGTTCATTAATATCAATATTAAACATTGATCCAAATCTGTGGATAAATTATTGATAAAGTTCACCTTTTGTTTTTATAAATACATAATTAAAAGCAAAAGGCGTTGTCTTACTAAAAATTTTACCTACACGCTATGCAGTAGTCTCGATAACTCAAAGCCTTGAGTAGTCCTTAATCACAAAGCTTTCGTTGAGTCACAAACTCTCGAGAAGGCAGTGGCAACTTCCCATCACTCGAACTATCAATAACTCGAAGCTTTTAGCCTGTCCCTCGGGACTTTGAGTTATCTAGACTCGACTGTATACTGTTTTTTACCTGCAGATAGTTTTGACTTGTGTGCGCAGATACTTTACATTTTTATCTTACTATGCCGGAATGTATTACTTGTGGGGTATTCGTTTATCCGTTACCCTATTAAGCGGTGCTGACAGTACTGATTCAAATGATATGTGTTGTATCTGCTGTGCATGTTTTTTCTTTCTTTGATAAAGCTTGATACTTTCACATTACAGTGGAATATAAATTTGAAGTACAAATTACTATTATAACAACAAAATGATTTTATAGTGTATAAATTGAGCATAGATTGCATATTCAAAAAATGTTCTTTGTAAGAGACAAAAACTATAAATTCTGTAGAGAACAGGAAATGCCTCTCCATTATGACAAAATATCCGGCTTGTTTTACGATTGAATCTCATAACCTACTATAATTGAAAGCACCAAACCCATATTTTTATATTGAATGACAATATTGTACAAACTTATAAGTTTGTAAGAAAGGGATTGTATTCTTCATTTATTAGAAATTTATTTGAACATGTTTAGCAAGTTAAGTCTTATTTTATTTAATTGCTGTACTATTATGATTAAAATGTATATTGTCAACTACACCGTATTATTTTCTGCTCAATAATAGAATTAAAAGAATATAATCACACAGCCCTTCTTTGTACTTCACGGAAAGAGTTATTTTGGGACCTGTTCCTCTGTTTTTGGGCTTGTTTGGAAAAATCGAATAGACATGTATGGTGTAACGTTTGACAAATTTATTGAACATTATTTTGAATAGTGATGTGCTGTTCGTATTTTAATCAGAAAACATAATTTTATGTGCCCCATTTTTTTTAAATTGTTAAATTGATGAAAGGAAATTGCATGCAACCTGAGTGGCCCAGTCATAGTTACTTAAAGTAGTCAAAAATTTTAGTAGGCTGAGATATAAACATTTTCTTGCAAGAACACTAAAAAAGCATCACCCCCCCCCCTTTTTTGCTGGCCATTACAGATTAATTAATCCTAAAAAAGACTTTTTGTCCGATGATTCAGTCTTTATAAGATGTAAATTTATTAACATTAATTATCATGTTATAACCTGTATGAGTGTAAATAGTTGTCTTATACATTGCTTGAGGAAAACAAGCTGTGCACATGACTGCGTTAGGTATTTCTATTTGCTCCTTGTTTTTAATCGATAAATTGCATTCAGATTAAAATACAATTTATCAATTTATCATTCATAAGTTGTATTCAAACATTTTACTTCTTTTGAAAAAAAAAAGTAAAACAACTAAAGCTTGTGGCCAGATAAGGTTTGTCCAAAAATTTTACTTGAATGTGCAAAGGAAATAGTGGATATTGTAAATATTTGCAATATGTCGTACATTTCAAGGACAGTATCAGAGGACTGAAAGCTGGCTAATATTACGCCGCTTTTCAAGAAAGGGTCCAAGGGTAATGCAGGAAATTATTGACCCATTGTCAGACTTCAATGGTTTGTAAAAATTTTGAAAGATTGCTCAAAATCAAGATTATGAATTTCTTAAAGAATAATAGTCTGTTGCCATATTTGCCGTATGGTTTCAGGAAAGACACAAATTGTGTGCTCTACTAATTTTTTACATTTCTGTGATAAGGTTACCATTTCTTCAGACAACAAAAAGTGTGTAGATATTGTTTACATTGAGTTTAAAAAGCTTTTGATAATATATCGCTTTAGGGTGCATCTTAAAAAGCATATTTTTGAAAAATTTGAATTTATTATGGTATACCCGTTAAACTGCTTCCTTTTCATGAAAAAACACACATAAAAAAAGCTTCATTGAATTTGAACAAAATTTAAGTGTTTCTACAAGTGGTTAAAATTGTGTTCATTCTGGAAAAAAAAGTACAAAACTAAACTTCATTTTTTCTATTGTTGTATTTTTAATCAAAATAAAAATTGGTTGGTTTGGTAAGGAACATAGCACAAATACCTACTTCTTATCCGTAAGCATTTCATTGTTGTCATGCTATGTGATAATATCGAGGGAAAAAGGAAAAAAAAAAAAAACATGCAAAAATTCGATTATGACATTCATATCACTTTCAACCTTTCACATTCACCAATATCATCATTTTTCTTTTGGTATGTTTCTGTTTGTATTGTTGAACAAGGAATTACAAAGTTGGTCTTCATTATTTGTAAGCAGCTTGTTGTACTCTTCGCTTAAAGCTGCACCACATTTTTCAACATCATTAGTTACTTGCATGTGAGATATAAAAGCCTTTTTCAGATTGCTACTCATCATCCCAAATATTCGTTTATATTTTCTAAAATTTGATGAAAGGACACCTATGGAGAAAAAAAAACTGAATGCATTTTAAGTATCCCCTAATTTCAGTAAAGTCTCCTAATTTTTTTTCTTGGATTTTACTTGCACAGTATCGGTTGTGCAGCCATACATTGGAGTAGCTGTTCTTTTAGGATTACTTAAGGAAGAGACCATTTTGAGGTTTGTCTCTTCAGAAATATAGTCTTCAAGAAAAGTAAAAGCAGCATTCTTGTTTTACAAGTAGATGTCAACTTGATGGAACAGTTGAAAGTTTGATGTTTTTCTAGTAAGTGAAAATTCTTCTCAACAACATAAGACCAAACCTAGGTATAAATTTTAATGTAAATTCTTGCTCTTCAGGATCAGTCGACATATTTTCACTGATGGAAGATGCAACAATAACTTCACTTTCCTGAGATTTTGTTCATATTTTTCACTAGATTTCCTTTTCTCAAAATTTTTTTTTCTTCCCACAAGTTATGTTTCCTTTTCTGCTAAAGATTTGTAAATAACTAATTTTGCCTTGTTATTCTGGTTTTTGTTAAGTCATGAGAGCTTATTTATCATCTGGAATTGTAATCTTGCAATAAGTCACTAGCATGAGTAATGAGCTAATATTTAGAAAAGTGCCAATTTGAGTCCCAAGTGAATTTTCACTAGTATTTCAATAACTAGTTAAAAAAATAATTTTCCCCAGAAAGAAGATAAGGTTCTGCTTTCATTTCATCTAATAACATCAGAAATTTTTTTTTTTTTTTTCTGCAGAAAATATTGTTTTTATACATCAAAAATCAGATCGGTAACGTGTCCCCAGTAGCAAAGCTTAGCATGCAAACAGGTCATGCGCACTTTCTAACTTCCCAAAAAAACGCACTTGCACAAAAAACGATTCTATCTCTACCCCTTTGTTAATATTTTACTTCATTTTTGTTTTAATCGATGTCTGATTTTCTAGCCGATGCGAAATAGGCGTGTCCCAAGTTACGCCGTCAGAGTGGTAACAATAACTTCCGATCTATGTTTAAGCTCCCAAAATCATTTCCTGCACCTATACCACGTGATACTGAGTACCTGGTGGGATGTTTTATCGAATCGTAATTAAAAATTTGCATTTCTGCATCTAAAATTGTAGGTAAGATTTTTTAAAGTGATTTTATACAATGTGTGTCATTTGAGTCATCAGATCGGTAACACGCTCTAAAATGCGCAGTTTTTATTATTTTAAAAATTATTTTATATACACTAGGTGGCCAAAAGTATCCGGACACTTTCATAAATTCACATTTTTACATATAGCTGGAGAAATAAGTGATCAATTGTTCTTTAACTTTAGTCATACAAAATATAGGCTTCACCGAACATTTCCAAGTTGAAATTAAATTACCCTTGCATTTGGGGGACGATAAGAAGGGGGGTCGAAAGAATAACCGCTTTTTGACCATAACTCTTTGAAAATAGCTCGGAATAAACTATGCATTTCACTAATTAATTAGCATACTATGTATAATTACTATACAAATTCAAATGAACGCACCACCCTTACTTCCGAAGATATGAAACATTTTTTAAAAAACGGCAATTTTATTTGAAGGGTTTTTGCTCATAACACGCAGAGTTTCTGATCAAACCTTATCAAAACTTCAGGAAAGATGACAAAATACAAGAGAAAGAACATACTAAAACGGTTTTTAAAAATATTAAAAATCCGATGAGATATGAACGTTAAAAGGAAAAAAAAATTTCACGGCGCATGCGCGAACGACAGAAATTTATAACTACAAAAATATTGTAGCCTGGTATATACTGCATCTTATAAAAAAAGTTCCAGTTGAATATCATGAAAATTGAAAAAGATATCAGCGATCTAGTGAGCTGTATTTCATTCATTCACAGACAATACATACATAGTGAGGGTCTGTCCACAAAGAGCTATTTTTAAAATAAAGGTTATTTCGTCATCGTTCAAAACCAACGTTTCAGGGGGTCTCCGGATACTTTTGGCCACCTACTTATAAGGTCTTTTTGGCCGAATGGGCGAAATGTGACTTCTATGCTAAATATAAATTTTTAAACAGTATACAATTTAACATTGAAAAATATGCTCGATTGTCCCCACACTATTTGTGAACAACCCCTCTCCATTTATGAATTGACAGCAAATGAATGAATTACAGCTCACTAGATCGCTGATATCTTTTTCAATTTTTACGATATTCAACTGGAACTTTTTTTATAAGATGCAGTATACACCAAGCTACAATATTTTTGTAGTTATAAATTTCTGTCTTTCGCGCATGCGCCGTGCAAAATTATTTCCTTTTAACGTTCATATCTCATCGGATTTTTAATATTTTTAAAAACCGTTTTAGTATGTTCTTTCTCTTGTATTTTGTCATCTTTCCTGAAGTTTTGATAAGGTTTGATCAAAAACTCTGCGTGTTATGAGCAAAAACCCTTCAAATAAAATTGCCGTTTTTTAAAAAATGTTTCATATCTTCGGAAGTAAGAGTGGTACGTTCATTTGAATTTGTACAG
Organism: Uloborus plumipes; assembly: GCA_038373865.1. NCBI lineage: Eukaryota > Metazoa > Arthropoda > Arachnida > Araneae > Uloboridae > Uloborus > Uloborus plumipes. The sequence goes on from JAXGGA010005522.1 coordinate 55,253, forward strand.
TAATTATACATAGTATGCTAATTAATTACTGAAATGCATAGCTTATTCCGAGCTATTTTCAAAGAGTTATGGTCAAAAAGCGGTTTTTCTTTCGACCCCCCTTCTTATCGTCCCCCAAATGCAAGGGTAATTTAATTTCAACTTGGAAATGTTCGGTGAAGAATATATTTTGTATGACTAAAGTTAAAGAACAATTGATCACTTATTTCTCGAGTTATATCTAAAAATGTAAATTTTTGAAAGTGTCCGGATACTTTTGGCCACCTTGTGTATAAGTATAGTCCTTTATTGCAAGTGAAAAACCCACGTATTTGGTTTTGGTTTAGTGCGATCTACTCGGAAATTAAAAAAAAACTTTGTCAGTTTGTCAGATCGGTAACATTGGAAAACAGCGAATATGTTACAGAACTAACTCACACGTTTCAGAATTATAAAAAGCAAAATTCTTAGGTTTTAGCCATATATATTGAATATTTTTGTTCTTAAAAAATGAAAAGCAATGAGTTTTAGTACAATTGCTTCATTTGTGGTTTGTATGACCTAACAGTAGAAGTTAGTTAAATAAGAAAAATTGACACTGCAGAAATTAAGTTAATTAATTATTATTATTTTATTTATTTATTTATTTTTTGGTGCTTCAATTTCTCATAACTTCGCTAAATAACTAGATAATAACTAGCATGCTAAATTTGAATTTCTGATCAAGAAATTAAATTTCCTGCAACTAATTAAAGAAAAGCAAGCAGCAGAGTTGTGTGTTGAAAAAGTTGAAGTTGTGTGTTGTTTTAAAACAAAACAAATGTTTTATTAGCTTGGATTTGGTAATCTCATAATTTATTTTATCTAAAAACCTTATCGCTCATTTTTATTTCCAAGAAATGCTTTTTTATAATGAAATTTGATTTTTTAGCCTAATATATATATTTTAATATAATTATCTTAATTCTATGTTAAAAATGCAAGGAAATGATATCATATTTAGAGATGTTAACGAAGACTGAAAGCATAAACTCAAATATGTAGCTCATATTAACATCAGATCTGTAACATTCATCAGATCTGTAACGGCTTAAAAGTGAGTAATCTAAGGAGGGGGTAAATAACTTCCTTGACCTCCCCCCTTTTATTTTCTTGCATTTAGACCCAATTTAGACTTAAAATCCAATATTAGTTTTTTTCTGCAAAAACATTTTTTTTTTCAGAAAACTCCAACTTCAAATTGGCACTTTTCTAAATATTGGCTCTATGTCAAGCAAATAACCAAATGACAAATTCTATTATTTGTTTTCTTTCTCAAACATTGAAATAGAATGAGTTTTTTTCCTCCCCACTCCCCCCAAGTTTGCCAATCTTTTTTAGCGTGTGTTTTTATTTTATCAACCATGCATTTCAATTTCGTATACTGGTGGTATGCATGCTTTAACTCATAGTTCTATGACTATGATTTATGGGTTTATGACTGTTGAATATAGAGCATTTCTTATGTTTCCTCCGTAACTTGCTTGAAATGAAGAAACAAAGCCATAGATTTCTTTCCTGTTGGAAGTTTTCTATGACTTAATGAGTAAAACATTTGAACTCTTGTCCATACAGATGTTCTATCATAGTTGATGATGTGGCCGTGTTTTTAAAAAAATAGTTGCAGAAGAACAAAACCTAGTTCTTAAATTGTTATTTGAAGTTTTCCCATATTATTAGCAACAAAAATCATAGGTATTTTTATCAGAAAGAAAACATTGATAGCATTTGTGTCAAAAAAAGAAAAATTGATATTTACGTTTGAACCTACAAATAAGAGGTTGGTGGTAGACTAAAGCTAGTTAATTAATTTAATAAAATGTAAAATACATATAAAGTCTGTTAAAATCTGAATTATCATTAAAATAAAGCCACGCAAATAAATATTGTAATAATCAATGCAAAAAAAAAAAAAAAGACAAAAGAAAAAAATTGTCGAATTTTGCAGGAATGGTATGATTTCTGAATATTATTCAATCTTATTTTTTTTGATACCTAAATATTTTTTCATCCAAAGCAAGTGGTCCAGAGGGACCCCCAGGGGTTCCCGGAGTTGGCAAGGGGTCCATATAAAGAAAAGAAAAAAGTGGGGTTCCACTAGATGCAAATAGGGGTCCTGCTGTTGATGCACTAAATTCACTCCCTCCCACTTAAAACATTCTTCTTTTTCCCTTGTACACCTATGCTATATAAGAATATTAGCTGATTTAAGTTTTGTGCCATTATTATTATGAAAGTATGAATAAAAATGTTACGTTTTTCTCTTCATCCGTTTTCTTTATGTTTAAATTTTAATTTTTTACTCTGCATCAAAACTGTCGAACTGAAACTTTTAGAAAGTTGTCAAGCATTTATGAAGTTTTTGATTTGTTTAAAAAATCAATATTAAAAGATCCCTCATACTGTTGGGTAAATTTCTGATTCATCTTGTTACATTTTTATATATTTTGCTTTCATATGGTTGTTTTAGAACATCAATAATGGAACTTAACCATTTAATTCCCGGTTTGTGAATGCCTGAGTTCTGTTGTTACAGTTCCTGATTAGTTTTGGAACGACTCCTAGAAAGGGGGTCCACAGGTGTCTGGAAAACTGCGCAAGGGGTCCGCAGAGTAAAAAAGTTTGAAAAACCCCTGATCCAAAGGAACAAAATGAGAGAGAGCCCCATGAAAAAAATACCTTCAAAAAATTGCTCTGGAGGGTAATCAAGTCTCTCCTCTGCCAAACTTTACCAAAGATGGTACCTTAAATTGTAGCTTTAAAAACAGCGTTTTTAGAGATGCAATTTTCGAAAACTCCGGGATGAGCCCCCGAACCCTGCAACCTCTAACGTTACCAAAGATCTGCTAAATCAGCCTTTTTAGAGTTTAGATTTTAAAAAATTCCCGCTGGAAAACCACTGAACCTTTCCTCTCTTTCATCACAAAAGATGGTCTAAAACTGCGTTTTAGAACTAGAATTTCTATTAAGTTCGGGCAGATCCCCGTACCCCTCCCCTCAATCTATACTTATGATGAAAACAATAAAGAGATCATCGCCGAAAATCGGAAATGGCGCCATCCAGTACACCAGAAGCCGATAGGAAAGTCAATCTAAATAATTTGATCTATCCCAAGCCGTTGATCTGTTAAATAGTTTTACCTTTTTATTCATAACTAGCGGTACCCGCACGGCTTTGCCCGTGGTATAAAATTAAAAGTTCATTTGTAAAAAAAATGATATAGCGGAAAAAATACTCTATTTTAGTTATAATTCAACTATAATTCCTTCAAAGTATGATATAAAAATTTGGTATGGACCCTACACTACTTCCTTTTACGTGTAAATTTCTTAGTAGATGCCTTAAGTGCTAAAATAGTGCTTGAAGTGAGCAAGATAACAATTCAAACATTTGCATCCCTAGTTTGCCACGAAACAATGCAAAAAAATGTTTTACAATGATTAATCTCCTAAATATTACCGATTTTAACATCATTCAGTAGATGTTTCGCAAAATATCGCCAATAGCGCCAAATTGAACCCCCCCCCCCCCCAAAAAAAAAAAAAAAATTTTTTTTCGCTAAATTTATTGCCAACTTGGCTATATGTCGCCAAATTGACGTCAAACACACTTGGTGACCAAAAGCTTGGCGAGATATCGCCAAGTGGTCGCGCCAAATTCATATCACTTTGGTCTGCATTGAAAGCACTGATTACCCCATAAAAGGGGTAAATCACCCCCTTGGGGACATTCGAATGCAACCCCAAAGATAGGTACACAAAAATAAGCCAAAAGAAATAATAAGAAAAATTTTGTTGCTTACAGAAACCAACAGAAATCTTACAAAAGTTTAAAAGAAGAAGAAAGTTTTCTTTCCTAACTTCAAAAACAAAATAATACATTTTCCGAAATGACATACTTTAGAAAGAACGTTGCAATATCGCAATAAGATAGAAGTAAATATACTGAAATAGAATTGAATGCCAAATTGTAAAAAAGTCGCCAAAAAATTAATTTTTAATATTCTTTCATTATTTATTAAATGCAATTATTACTGCAAATTACAGTCCAACAATAAATAATCACATTGCAAAAGTATATTTGGAGCAATTTTTTCTTTTAAACTCAACTGATCCTAAAAATTTTAAGTATTAGTCATAGAAATTTCGTGCATTATTCTTCACAATGATAATAAAAACAATAAACATCGACAAAGATCAACCAGCAAACGATAAATTAAAAGCTAAATTCGTTCACTCAAGCCATTTGCTGCAATTTATATTGAAATAAATTAATAATGAAGTAAAATAAGTTTTGCAGACGATAAATTTAGAATGGTATCCTGTATTTTAAGGAAAGGACTCGATTTCTCATTTGATTGACAGGTGCCATCTTATCACGGTTTTTAGCCTACTTTCCCGTTAAAAATAAAAAAAAGACGAAAAAAGTATTAAAAGTAGCTTAATGCATCTAAAAAATATCGCCAAGTTCAAAAAATATCGCCAAGTTAAAAAAAATATCGCCAAGTCCAAAAAATATCGCCAAGTTAAAAAAATAAAAAGGTAAAATGAATATCGAAAAATTAAAAATTTGAAAGTAGGGTATTGAGATGGGGAATTTGTGCGTCGGTCGGTCGGTCGGTCGGTCTGTCTGTCCCCCCCTAATAACTTCTGAATGAACATTCCGATGTGGACAAACTTTTTTTTGTTGGAAAGATCTCGGCGAGTACAGCTCATTCCCATATTTGATTTTTTGATTTCAACAATTTTTGGTTCAACTTTGAGCCGTTCAAAAAACCGGTCCCGCGATACTAACTTTTTAATGAACAGTCCGATTTGAACAAACTTTTTTTTGTTGGAAAGAACTTTTCAAGGGTACTTCATTCCCGTATTTACATTTCCGAGTTGAACAATTTTTCGTTCAACATTGAACCGCTCAATCAAGCTGTCACCCCTAATAACTTTTGAATGAACAGTCCAATTTAAACAAACTTTTTTTTGTTTGAAGCATCTCGGCAAGGATACTTTATTACCGTATTTAAATTTTCAATTTGAACACATTTGGTTCAACATTGAACCGCTTAAGCAACCTTTCTCCACCGAATAACTTTTGAGTGAACCGTCCGAATGGAATAAATTTTTTTTTGTTCGAAAGATCTCAGCGAGTGCAGCTCATTCCCATATTTGATTTTTCGATTTGGACAATTTTTTGTTCAACTTTGAACCGTTCAAACAACCGGTCCCGCGATGCTAACTTTTGAGTGAACAATCCGATTTGAACAAACTTTTTTTTGTTCGAAAGATCTTTTCAAGGATACTTCATTCCCGTATCTACATTTTCGATTTGAACAATTTTTCGTTCAACATTGAACCGCTCAAGCAACCTTTCCCCACCTAATAACTTTTGAGTGAACCGTCCGAATGGAACAAACTTTTTTTTTGTTTGAAAGATCTCGGAGAGGCTTTCCCATACATTCCCATATTTCGCTTTTTGATTTGAACCATTTTTCGTTCAATATTGAACCGTTCAGAAAAAAAATTAACATTAGCGTCTACGGGGAATTTAAGTTGAATGTTGATCCTGAACTTAAAGTCGGATTTCCTTCAAACTAACTTTGTAAGAAAATGGTTTTGATAAATAATGTTTGTAACGTTCTTTTCTGAGTAATCTTCTGTGAGGACTCTGATTCCGACTCCGACTCTGCAAACATGGCGGAAATGCAGGCTCAGAAAAAAAATTACTGACTGTGCAGACGATTTTTTGTTTATTTATTCATTTGTTTTATTTTATTTATTATTATTATTATTATTATTATTATTTTTTTTTTTTTTTTTTTTTTGGCAGACGATGTTTTTTTTGTAACAAAAATTTTTCATTCACGAGAACATTTTATTGTTTATTTAAATTTAACAACTGGCAACAGATTAAAAGTGAAATTCGAGACATTTTATTAACGGACGAGTTTTTTTTTTTTCTTTTTTTTTTTTCTTTCTTTGATAAAATGTGTTTTGATGCTCTTTGTACTTTTATTTATTTATTTATTTTATTATTATTATTATTATTATTTTTTTTTTTTTTTGAAAACGATGGAGGATTTTTTCTACGGAGGAACTGTAACAGTTACACTCTTTAAAAGGTGCGACAAAACTTTATTTATTCGTTAATTACTTTTTACGTGTCTATTTCATCTGATGAAAGGGGTATATTTTGCTTTTCGAAATCAGCTCTAAGTGCTAAAAAGGTATGTTTGACATAATTTTAAGTCTCAGATAATCAATAGAATAATGATCAGATGCGAGAGTCGATGTCGATGTACGGGAAAGTAGGCTCGTTTAGTTCTTGACAGAACTTCTTGTTAGCCTACTTTCCCGTTAAAAATAAAAAAAAGACGAAAAAAGTATTAAAAGTAGCTTAATGCATCTAAAAAATATCGCCAAGTTCAAAAAATATCGCCAAGTTAAAAAAAATATCGCCAAATCCAAAAAATATCGCCAAGTTAAAAAAATAAAAAGGTAAAATGAATATCGAAAAATTAAAAATTTGAAAGTAGGGTATTGAGATGGGGAATTTGTGCGTCGGTCGGTCGGTCGGTCGGTCTGTCGTCGGTCTGTCTGTCCCCCCTAATAACTTTTGAATGAACATTCCGATTTGGACAAACTTTTTTTTGTTGGAAAGATCTCGGCGAGTACAGCTCATTCCCATATTTGATTTTTCGATTTGAACAATTTTTGGTTCAACTTTGAACCGTTCAAACAACCTATCCCGCGATGCTAACTTTTGAGTGAACAGTCCGATTTGAACAATTTTTTTTTTTTTTTGTTCGAAAGATCGTATCAAGGATACTTCATTCCCGTATTTACATTTCCGATTTGAACAATTTTTCGTTCAACATTGAACCGCTCAATCAAGCTGTCACCCCTAATATTTTTTGAATGAACAGTCCAATTTAAACAAACTTTTTTTTTGTTTGAAGCATCTCGGCGAGGATACTTTATTACCGTATTTAAATTTTCAATTTGAACACTTTTGGTTCAACATTGAACCGCTTAAGCAACCTTTCTCCACCTAATAACTTTTGAGTGAACCGTCCGAATGGAAGAAATTTTTTTTTGTTCGAAAGATCTCAGCGTTTGCAGCTCATTCCCATATTTGATTTTTCGATTTGGACAATTTTTGGTTCAACCTTGAACCGTTCAAACAACCGGTCCCGCGATGCTAACTTTTGAGTGAACAATCCGATTTGAACAAACTTTTTTTTTGTTCGAAAGATCTTTTCAAGGATACTTCATTCCCGTATCTACATTTTCGATTTGAACAATTTTTCGTTCAACATTGAACCGCTCAAGCAACCTTTCCCCACCTAATAACTTTTGAGTGAACCGTCCGAATGCAATAAACTTTTTTTTGTTTGAAAGATCTCGAAGAGGCTTTCCCATACATTCCCATATTTCGCTTTTTGATTTGAACCATTTTTCGTTCAATATTGAACCGTTCAGAAAAAAAAATTAACATTAGCGTCTACGGGGAATTTAAGTTGAATGTTGATTCTGAACTTAAAGTCGGATTTCCTTCAAACTAACTTTGTAAGAAAATGGTTTTGATAAATAATGTTTGTAACGTATTTTTCTGAGTAATCTTCTGTGAGGACTCTGATTCCGACTCCGACTCTGCAAACATGGCGGAAATGCAGGCTCAGAAAAAAAATTACTGACTGTGCAGACGATTTTTTGCTTATTTATTCATTTGTTTTATTTTATTTATTTAATATTATTATTATTATTATTATTATTTGGCAGACGATGTTTTTTTTTTGTAACAAAAATTTTTCATTCACGAGAACATTTTATTCTTTATTTATATTTAATAACTGGCAACAGATTAAAAGTGAAATTCGAGACATTTTATTAATGGACGAGGTTTTTTTAATTTATTTATTTATTTTATTATTATTATTATTATTTTATTATTTTTTTTTTCTGAAAACGATGGATTATTTTTTCTACGGAGGAACTGTAACATTTACACTCTTTAAAAGGTGCGACAAAACTTTATTTACTCGTTAAATACTTTTTACGTGTCTATTTCATCTGATGAAAGGGGTATATTTTGCTTTTCGAAATCAGCTCTAAGTGCTAAAAAGGTATGTTTGACATAATTTTAAGTCTCAGATAATCAATAGAATAATGATCAGATGCGAGAGTGTCGATGTCGATGTACGGGAAAGTAGGCTCGTTTAGTTCTTGACAGAACTTCTTGTTAATATTTCATTTGACTAATTTTAATAAGGCTTGGAGTTTGGATTGTTACAAAAACAAATACATTTTAAAAATTATTAAGGGAAAAAGAACGAAATAAAAACGTAACCATGGTAACAACATGAAAAGTTTCCGTTGATAAAATAATTCATTTCATCTCTATTTTCAAACAAATTTTATTCGCGAGCAAAGCCATTTTAGAATCGTTTGGCTTGCTTTACTGAAGGTAAGCCTTGAATTCCGGGATTCTAAAAACAATTGTTACAGCTCTCCTGATGATCGTAGAAACTTCGAAAAAACATCATTTTGTGCAGAAAATTTCAAGCTTTCGAATGACATAAGACTTGAAAATGTGTATGGAATATTTCTTCCCTATTTTATCGAATTTCCGCTAAGAATTCGAATAGAAAAAGAACGAAATGGAATGTTCGAAAAATCGCTTCGAGGTGCAAAACTACATGCTACAAACTAATTTTGTGCCAAGTGGCATGAAAATCGACCGAACGGTTTTGGCGCTACGCGCGTAACAGACAGACAGACAGAAAGAAGGACAGACAGAACCACCTTCAGCTTTATTATTAGTAGAGATTTGATCGGATTAATCGCCGACCACCTTGTTACAGTGGATGGGGATGATTCCCGGGCTCGAATCCCTGCTCTGGCATCCAGGTACTTAATCTCTTGTCCTTGACCTTTTTGTGCTATGAATAGTTGCCTACCCTACAAACGGCTTCTTATGGCATGTACAGTGAACTCTCACTTATAAACCGCCTCATTTATGCGCCTTTTTCACTTATACGACTATTTTGAATGGTCCAAGCACATTTCATAGCAAAATAATGATAGTACCAATCGTTTATGCGTCGCTCTAAAGAGAATTATTTCACTTACTAGCGGTACCCGCACGGCTTTGCCCGTGGTATAAAATTAAAAGTTCATTTGTAAAATAATTAATATAGCAGAAAAAATACTCTATTTTAGTTATAATTCAACTACAATTCCTTCAAAGTATGATATAAAAATTTGGTATGGGCCCTACACTACTTCCTTTTACGTGTACATTTCTTAGTAGATGCCTTAAGTGCTAAAATAGTGCTTGGAGGGAGTAAGATAAGAATTCAAACATTTATATCCCTAGTTTGCCACGAAACAATGCAAAAAAATGTTTTACAATGATTAATCTCCAAAATATCGCCGATTTTAACATCATTCAGTGAATTTTTCGCAAAATATCACCAATAGCGCCAAATTGAACCCCCCCCCCAAAAAAAGTTTTTAAAAAAATCGCAAATTTGTCGCCAAATTGGCAAAATATCGCTAATAGCGCCAAATTGAGTCCAAATAAAAAAAAAAAATCGCCAACTTGGCGATATGTCGCCAAATTGGCGACAAATACTTCGCGACCAAAGGCTTGGCGATATATCGCCAAGTGGTCGCGCCAATTCATCTGCATTGAAATTAACACTGATTAACTCCAAAAAAGGGGTAAAGCATCCCCTTGTGACATTCAAATGAAACCCCAACTGGAGATGCACAAAAATAAGCCAAAAGAGAAAATAAGAACAATTTTGTTGCTCACAGAAACCAACAGAAATCTTACCAAAATTTGAAAGAAGAAGAAAGTTTCCTTTCCCAGCTTTAAAAACAAAACAATACATTTTCCGAAATGAAACACTTTAAAAAGAACGTTGCAATGTCACAATTTATACGATATTTGGTTAATCTTTGTGCTTTGGGTACCCCTTTCTCGCTAAATGGGCGATAGACGCTCCTACTACTGTTTCTAAACGTTGCCAAAATCAATATTGCTGAAATGCGAAATCTATAAAAATGGAAAAAAAATCCGCCAAATCTTTTAATTAAGTCATTAGTATATTGGAAACAGGGTGGCCAGAAAAATACTACGCTCCTTATTTGGGCCGAAAAAATACTACCGTAGTATCAAAAATACTACTTCTGGCAACCCTGGAAAAAGAACGAAACAAAAATAAGTATGAACACGTAACCATAGTAACAGCATGAAAAGTTGATTTCCGTTGATAAAATAATTCATTTCATTAACCATTTTAGAATCGTTTGGCTTGCTTTACTGAAGGTAAGCCTTGAATTCCGGGATTCTAAAAACAATTGTTACAGCTCTCCTGATGATCGTAGAAACTTCGAAAAAACTTCATTTTGTGCAGAAAATTTCAAGCTTTCGAATGACATAAGACTTGAAAATGTGTATAAAATATTTCTTCCCTATTTTATCGAATTTCCGCTAAGAATTCGAATAGAAAAAGAACGAAATGGAATTTTCGAAAAATCGCTTCGAGGTGCAAAACTACATGCTACAAACTAATTTTGTACCAAGTGGCATGAAAATCGACCGAACGGTTTTGGCGCTACGCGCGTAACAGACAGACAGACAGAAGGAAAGACAGAGAGACAAACTTTCAGCTTTATTATTAGTAGAGAAGAGATGCGCCGAATTTTCCGCAAAATGTAAACAAAAAAAAATTATTTTATTCAAAAAAATTTTTTCTTCACTTTCCTCTTTAATCTTTCGCCTTTATTGCTCACGGAAGGCATTTTTTCCGCATGAACAAGAGTTCGGAGAGGGACAATTAACAATTATGGATCGTTTTAAAGGGAACAGTTTGTAATTAGGTATGCCACAATTTCTGTTTTCTCTTTATATCATTGTAGTTCCGTTACCGTAATTGCCGAACCTTAGTGATATGCCCCTTGTCTATAGAAACATTCTTCATCATTCTCTCATTAGAACCTATGTTGAGTTTTATTCCTTTAAATAGGCTTGTTCACTTATACGTCTCTCTCACTTATGCGCCTTTTCTGTTGGTCCCTTGGGCCGGCGCATAAGTGAGAGTTCACTGTATACTGTGAAAGTAGGACTTCACTCGAAATTACTGTGCTGTTGGAAAAGTGAAGCATCGCACCCCAAATAGATAGCCTAGATGACACAAGACAACAACATCGGACAAATTCATTGAGATCTTTAAATTTTTCAACTTTTAACAAAATGAACAAACTGGGGAGGGGGGGGGGTCGAGGGGAATGCGTTATCATCCTAGGGAGAATGGGGCACTCCCGATTTCGGCTTTGTAGTTATAGCCGCGATTGAACGTGGAAATTTTGCCAACTTCAGTACTTCAAGCCTAATGTCAAAATGCGAACAAAATGTTTTCTTTATTCTATTTCATTTTTCTGAATTAATCCAAACAAAAAACCGAAAAATCAATGAACCCGTAAAAAAATATAAAGAAAAAAAGTTACCAGTTCTGGGAGATCTAGGTTCGTAATAAAACTGATTTGGAAAATAAAAAAACTACGCTCTGTAAAAATAGTCAAAAGGCACCCACCAATTTTATAATTAAAATGTGGTTTTTTATGTCTGCAAGTGTGTGGCTACCCCCCCCCCCCCCAAGGGTGGATCCAGAAACTTTTCAAGGGGGGGGGCAATAGATTTTTTTTACTTTCATATATATATTTATATAACCCCTTCAAAAAATGGCGCATATACCCACCCACCCCCCAAAAAAAGAAGCATAAAAACACAAACATACGTATGTGTGCTTGTTGATGGATCTTTTTCTTTTTGTTGATCACTCCACCTGTTTTTTTTTTTTTTCCCAATGCTATTGCTTTCTGTGTAATATTTTTTTAGAGGAGGTATAGTATTTTTTGTTCCAATTCTCTGGCAACCCTGTCTTTTTCCCGGTGAAGATGCTTTGGGACCCTGCTTGGCGCGTTTTCAAAAAGTCAACTACGCAAAATAGCTAGGGTTACCACGCTTGGCGCGCCTATCGTTCATTTAGCGAGAAAAGGGTACCTAAAGCACAGATTAACGAAATATTGTATCAATTTCGATATTGCATCGTTTTTTTTAAAGTGTTTCGTTTCGGAAAATGTATTGTTTTGTTTTTTAAGCTGGGAAAGAAAACTTTCTTCTTCTTTTAAACTTTGGTAAGATTTCTGTTGGTTTCTGTTATCAACAAAACTGTTCTTATTTTCTCTTTTGGCTTATTTTTGTCCATCTCCCTTGGGGTTGCATTCGAATGTTCTAAGGGGGTGTTTTACCCCATTTATCGGGTAAATCAGTGTTTTCAATGCAAGGTGATATGAATTGGTTAACAAAAGTGATATGAATTGGCGCGACCACTTGGCGATATATCGCCAAGCTTTTGATCGCCAAATATTTGACGCCAAATTGGCGAATTTTTTTTTTTTTTTTTTTTTGATTTAGGTTCAATTTGGCGCTGTTGGCGATATTTTGCGAAAAATCCACTGATGATGTTAGAAAACGACGATCTTAAGGAGTATTAATCATTGGAAAATATGTTTTTTGCATTGTGGTCTGTAGCAAACGAGGGCTACAATATGTTTGAATTGTTAATCTTGGCTCACTTCCCAAGCACCATTTTATGCACTTAAGGGCATCTACTAAGAAATTAACACGTAAAATTAAGTAGGTGTAGGGGTTCCATATCAGATCTCTATATCATATCACTTTTGCGAAGAATGACCTTTGTAGGGTATGCATTTAACTCTTTTAAATGAAGGAGGGTAGAATATCCCTAATTTTAGGGGGTCGGGGGGTTCTCCCCCGGGAATTTTTTTAAAAAATAGATACAAAATTCTGCATTACGAGGCCTTATATGGGTATTGAGACTGCAGAAATCTTTACTAATATATAAAGCTGTAGAGTTTGTTTGTTTGTTTGAACGCGCTAATGTCAGGAACTACTGGTTCGATTTGAAAAATTCTTTTTGTGTTGAATAGTCCATTTATCCAGAAAGACTTTAGGCTATAGTTTGAAAAGATTCGATAAGCGATTCGTTTTTTATTCGAATTCAAGGCAATTTTCTCATAAATCGCCGAATACTGGGGTTAAAAATTACTTGCACACATTAATGTTATATATCGCTGGAAGCAGAAAAATTTTGTCCGTCCTATGCAGTTTGTTCCGATTCTCTAACTTAAAAACAGCACGAGTTATTCAATTTTTAAACTTGCCTTTTGCAAGGCTTCACCCGATTTCTTGCAATACTTGGTTCATTAAAACCATCAATAAAAAATAAACTAATTATTCCACAGTTTTGATTTTTACGCCATTGGATAGAGGGATATTTTTAACCACAGGATTGATTCGACTTACAGTCGAAGAACCAAGCTTTTATCTCCACTAGAAAAAAAGTTACAAGCGTTTGAACTTTGAGTTCGAAAACCTCTTTCCTGATCAAACTATTAAAGTTTTATTGCGTTGCTATGGCGACATCTTTTAAATTCATTGTTGGTGTCCTTTTCTTCATTTCGTTTCTTAAAAGCATTTCATTTTACGGCGTTTCAACAAGGCAAATAATGCGATCGTCCGTGTTTCACTTGAATTCCTGCATACTTAATGGCTTATATTTTTTTTCTGGTACCATTTTGAAAATGTGTTTCAAATTAAATTATAATTCATGTTTTTAGCAGGGATTTTTTTTTGGCTGCGATCTAAATATTAAAACAACTTTTTTGTTTGGAATTTTGCAATTAATGTTACAGGAAGAGAGCGGTTTGGAAATATTTGTTTTTGGTAGGGAATTGTATTTGTTTATTAGGGAGAGCGTTAAATATGTGCTACTTGACATTGTTTTTATTCCTGAGGAAGCATGTGCAAATGATGCGATTGACTTTTTATGCGGGAAAGTTTTTTAGCGAGCCGCTTTATCAGGGAGTAGTTTTTTGAATCCGGTTTCGCTAAAACTTTCCTCCCTCCTTTAAATGCGAGCCGCCTTGGCGGCGAGTAATTTGTTTTAACTTTCCTTACTACTTTAAAGGCGAGTTGCCTTGGCGGCGAGTAGTTTGCTGAAACTTTCCTCGCTACTTTAAAGGCGAGCTGCCTTGGCGGTTATATATCATTACTGAAACTTTCCTCGCTAATTTAAAGGCGAGCTGCCTTGGCGGTTGTATATCATTATATACCGCCTTGACGGCGAGTAGTTTAGTTAAATTTTCATCACTACTTTAAAGCCCGTGCAACGCCGGGCCCCACAGCTAGTATGAGAATAAAGTAATCAAACAAAACCTTTTAAATGTTATGCCTTTTGCAAATTAAGATCAATTAAAATATTTAAAAAAAATATGGACCGACAAATCCTTGACAGAGATAAAGAACGAGGGAAGAAAAAAAAATAAACACATCATCACTTGCTTACATCGGTTTTCAGCATAGTTACTGTAGTTTATATTAGTAGTATTACAATTGTATTAGCATACATTCAGGAGTGGCCGGAATTGAAGTCATTGCGACATCCTTTTTTGGAAAATTTTGGCTGATGAGTAAACAAATTTCTACACAGTAGTAAAGTATTTCATTAGAAAATCTTGTCCTAGTATGCAGGTGACTGGGAATTTCAATCAGCAAATTCAGAAATTTTCCTCTTTGAATAGTTCAAGATTGGGAAGTCCATGCATGCATTACACTAAGTGGAACTTACCTTTAGTCTTTTCTGTGTTTGAAGGCGATTCAATGGATATTAACTATGATTCAGTTGATAAAAGTGGCTCAGGTCCGAATGATATATTTAATTTGCTACATTTTCCTTGTTTTAAGCAACCTCTCCATAAAATCGCTTAAACAAGAAAGTGTATTAACCGAACAAGGAACGTTGCTCAGTTCTACTGACTCCAAAAGGAGACTAAGACAACTTGAAATCGTGCTTATTTTCGTTACGTCATATAGACGGCGTCCCTCCATATGATGACGGGCGTCAAGAAATCGGCGACTCGGAATGTATGCATTCGAAGACGAAGAATAACCCCTTCTCCTTTTATCATTTGCATTTCTGCCTGTAGAGACTTAATTTATCGTCGCTGTCTTGAAAATGGTTCCAAATTTCAGTTCCACAGGAACAGAAAAGAAATATAATAAATCCCTCATTCCTAGAAAGGTAGAAAATTACTTTTTTTTTACATTTTTGGCAAGTGCCTGTTTGTTTCTTTCTTTTTTCCTTTTTTATTTTTCTCTTTTCTTTTCTTTTCTTTTTTTTGGCTCAAGGGGGGGGGGCGATCGCCTCCATCGCCGCCCCCCCCCCCCCGTTTTTTCCGCCCGAACTTGAACCATTGATAGCCGCTGTCCTTTAAACATCATCTTTGCATGGCGTGTTCCAATAGTTCAAAACATACACCGAACTCGAAAATCTGAGCAACTTCAAATAATTAACAATTTCTAATGCTTTTGCGAAATACATTTCATGAAGATAGAGTATCGCTGTAATGAAAGCAATTAGCGGCTCTTGTTGACTCGGTGTCGCATGAAAGTTCATTATTTAGCGAAACAGCTTTAATGGCATCGCATTAGCTGGGTCATATTTTCCTGCAAATAAACCAGGGGGCATTCCAGAGTCAATTACGATGCTTCCAGTGACCATAACAGCCCTAATTGCTGTGTTAGTGTTACATGGATAGAGTTTGATTATCGAACAGTCGGCCGTTAATATCGAAAGACCCTGATTCGGTTAGGTAGAAATTCGAACCGAGTATGATTCGCATGTGTTTAGAGGTGTATAATCGCTGATGATCGTAATGATAAATATTTAGTGAGTTCGTGTTGTGCAAATTGTACACAACAGCAGTTGCTCAAGAATTGATGAATTTGAAAATGAAGCTATATTTGAAGAAGGATTGTTTGTTTGTATGAATATTAAATTTATTGCGTGTTATTTTGAGTTTTGTTCATTGTTATTTTGAGTTTTGTTCATTGTTCGTTGTATTTTATTATGGTCCAGCCAGAGTCTGTTAAGAAAAAATATTTTTATACCCCCCCCCCCCTCAAGGGTGAAATTTGTTCAAAAAAATTTTTTTTTCGGGAAAAACTGGTGAAAATAGAATTAAGGCTTTGTAAAAAATATTGCTCCGTTGAAAAAATTTAGTTTGAACGAATGTCGAAATTTTGAAATGGTAATTGAAGGGCTTGGGGGATAAAGGGGTTATGCGACAAAACAGAAATTGCGAGAAATTTAAGTTCAAAGTTTTATTGTTGCAGTTTTTTTGTTTTCTGGTTTCGTCGTTCGTGTGCGTATGAAATTGGTCTAATGACATCTGCTTTTTGATGTACCAAGTTTTATTTGCTTACCTGTATCCATTGTTTACCATTGTCCAGAGTGTTCATTTTTCAAAATGTAACTTAGCCCCTTCATCCTCCAAGCTCTTCAATTTCAAATGGTAAATTTGAGAAAATAAAAGAAAAGAAGTTCTTCGTATCTTCAATGTCTTATTTTCATATTCTCTATGATTCTCCAGAGCACATTATTTTTCTCTTCCCTCTCTCATTCAATTGCATAAACGTGTGTTTGAAATATTTTTTTATGGCGAAAGGTCTTATTACATCAAGGGTTTTTCTAAACTGGAAAGCCGTGGAACCCTGGGGTGCGTAGGGACTGGCGATTTGTACCCCGAAGTGTGCACGGCATCAATATTAGATTTGCAATAGAGAGACGAGAACGCGATGAGAAAATTCTTAATTTTTCAACGAGTGTCGCCAATCGGAAAAATTTCCGTACAGTACACTCCCGATTATCCGCGGAATTAGGTGGCAAGGATATCGCAGATAACGAAAATCGTGGATAATCCGAAAAATGCATAAAATTAGGGTGTGAGGAACATAAAAAAAAAGTCTCTTACTTAAATAATTGCATTACACTTAAAACGTGATATGTACAAACAGTGACGAATTTTACAGCATAAAAAATTAATAAAATCTATAAAGAAGTGGTATTTACGATAACGCCCAGGTAAAATAATTTATTGGATGAAGTACACCGCACTCTTGGGTAAGAAATGTTAAGGGAAAAAAACAAAAACAAAATTTAAATTCCTGCTTTTTCGAAAAAATCACTTAATTGTGGTTGTTTCTTGCAACGAAATTTTTGCTCTGCAAGAATAAAGTTATCTAAGATTTATTTTTCCCCGAGACCCTCGCGGATAATCCGTTGGCGGATAATCGAAAGTTTACTATGTTACGTGGTTGAAAAAAAAAAAACGAAGTCAATAAATAAGCTTTCCCCATCGCCTTTGAAAGTTAGAAATCAAATCCTGTCTCACATGGTTAAAATAGTTCCCAGATTAATTTTGGTGGCGAAACGTCTCTAGAAACTCGATTGGTTGCGACCGTTAAATTTTGCTCTAAGATTTAAAAAAAATCCAAATAATTGATGTGAACATCAATCACTTCACAGAAATATGCCAAGCTAAAATTTTCAAAGCACCCAAATTAAATATGTTTTGGGACTCAATGAATCATTAAATCTCGGGCGAATTAGCTCTGTAAGTACGGAACTGTTTTTAACGCAATATTTTCGGTAAAAAATACTCAATTTAAAACTAAAAAAAAAAATGTGTAAATAAATAAATTAATTAATTTTAAAGGATCACAATCTAGCATTTAGGTTACAGTTTCGTTTTAACTATGAATTTTTTTCTCAAAATTTTGTTTTATTCACCAATTTCAACATTAAAAAAAATGTGGGTTGGTATCAAGCTTTCAATTTGTCGGAAGCATTGCGTGTTGTGCGTGAGCTTTTATATATACTTTCTATTTTATAAAGGAGAATTTAGATGGATCGGTTTGGCTTCCTGTTTCGTTGCCAATTCCGAAAATGAAAAGCACACTAAAAAGAAAAAAAAAACTCGTCTTGCGTGTGCGTGATTGCATTACATAAAGCTATCACGTTATTACTCTCCTCCCCCTCCCCCTCTACCGTTTAAATGTACATTTTAAGAAACATCTGCTTGATATGAATTTTATGGCAGAAGGTTCAACTAGATGGCTGAAAAATGCGAAGTCGATAATGGCTTACGATGTCGCATTTAAAAGTTTTATGCTTTTTCCGAATTCTTTTTTTTTTTTTTCTTTATTGCACCAGTACATTGTTATTGTCAAGTTTTACCGAGCTACTAGTAGAACATCGTGTTGTGTCACATAATCGAAGGGAAAGTATCTCTGTTCTCTTTTACAGGTGAACACTGAATTGTTATTGTATCGATATTTGCGGGCAATTTTGAGAAGTAAATGTCAAACCAGATAGGTAAACACTGCGTATGTAATTGTTACTAATTTCTGCCACAAATGATTTTTCTTCACGGAGTTGATTTCTCTTATAGACAGTCAAGCGGTTTTTTTTTTTTTTTTTTTTTTTTTTTGCATAATTAATTATTATGCACATTTTTCCCCTAATAAGCTTTAAAGATTTCTGAAAACCTTATTGAACCCTCTTGTTAAAAATCACAGATCATTGCATAGACATTGCTGTCAAAACTATTCGCAGAATTCTTAGAAAAATTATTGATCATGATCAGGATTGGGAGCCGCAGTGGGCCAGAGCGTGCCGACGGGAGGTCAGAGGAGGTCGCTGTGACCTCCTTTTTTATATAGGCAGGTCACAGCGACCTTATTGCTTAAAATTTCGCATAAGGTGTGTATTTTGGTGCTTTTGCTTGTAGGATTCAAAAGATTGATATGGGCTTAAAAGGCCAAACACGAAGCACTCCTATAAATCTCAGGACGACCCAGCTCATAAAGTGGGATCCGAAGCACTAGGACTTGATTGAAAAAAGCGATTCACGAATAATAACATCCATGTCGCTTTTGGAATTTGAAGCCGGCGCGGAAAACTTCCACTCTTCCAACCTGTGGCTCTGACAGTGATTTGAAATCAATCGTATGTTTATATCATAGAATAAAAGCGTATAAGAATGTCCTTAGGGTCGGTCACGTAGGAACAGTGTCATCAATGTCGGAGCATAAAAATATATTTGATTGATTTTCTAAACTATTTTTGCATTCAGAATAGAACCTTTTGTACACCCTGTCAGTCTTCCGGCTCAGCTGGTAGCCAATGGAAACGAGCTACCCTAGGAAATTTCCGCGGAAAAAAAAAATAGAAACAAATTTCGAAATAAACAATGCCATAATGTGACTGCAACCGGCAGCGCTCGGGGTCAAATCCCGTGGCATTTGCGTGCGAGCAGAAGCTATCTGAATAAGGTAAAAAAGAGGCTAGTCGTTTCGCCTACGCAGAAACGATCATGGGAGAATTAAAAAAAATCGTCACAAAAATGAAAAACACAATCCCCCCCTTCTCTACACCCATAGATCGTTAAATAAACCGGCTCTCTGGATGGATTGGTGACGCCATCATGTCGTGTTGCTCTTGAAACCAACCTTTTTGACTGACGGAATCGGTGTGCGACATGTTTAGACTGCTGCTGTGAAAAGAAAATGTAATTCTAAAAGTTGCAATATAGTATCTGGAACGATGAATACATTTTCTGCCAATTTTTTGAAGTTCATTCGACTATTCTGGTGGCCTTTGTGCTTGTCTCATTTCTTGCCTTAATTTGCTTCATTTTTTAATTTATTCGTTTGTTCTTTTTCACGGACAGAAGGAGAAACTAATAAATAGTTTTGGATTCTAATTTGTTCATTTTCTGCACTAGTATTTGTTTTCTATCAAGAGCAAACGTTAAATCACATGCAGCAACAGTTCTACTGTAACCAGGCCCTGATTTTGTCCCATATCCTGTTATGAAAGCAGCTTTTAATTTGATGTCAATTAACTTCCAACTATGAACATGACCCACCACAGCTCAGGTTGCTATTTTAAACGATGACCTCCAAAATTTTTACATTTTACCTTTTTGAACAGTGTTATATTCTAGATATATTGAAATTTTCAGAGTTGAAAGTTTTATGTTTTTCATAAATTCTTGAATCCGTTTTTGGGTGTCACCTCTCAGAAGGGTGTACCAGGGGCGGACCGCCCCTGGTGGAGACGCTACTGCCCCGGTAATTGTCTTATTACTTATAATCCCAAGATTTGTCATTCTTCATTTTGAATAATGATGCTTTTTATAGAGGCGGGCGAGTGCCACCTATCCCCCCCCCCCTACACACTTGACTTTGAACACAATACAGAACGTCCTCAGAAAAACATTTGCTTCGAAAGTTGTGCTCAGGATTAGGAATTAGACACTAGGTTATCTGTGAGACCCTCCTCAAAAACTTGAAATCACGGAAAAGGGGTGGCAAGGCGAGAGACACGGTGGAAAAAAAAACTTTTTCATAATCTTTGACTTAAATTAAGGAAAGCCTTGAAAACCTGCATTGTTTGAAAAATTAACTTTTCTTTTTCAACGAAATTAATTTTATAATTACCGTTTTTCATTTTTGTTTTTGACAACGATTAAAAAGCTTGGGCTTTAGTCCCACCTACCAACGACAAAACAAGTGCAAAAAAAAAAAAAGTCCAAGAAAATAAATTTGAAAAAATAAAACTTTCAAATGTACATGATTTTTTTTTTTTTTTTTTTAATGAGAAAAAATGTTTTTTTTATTCCAAAAATTATACTATTTATTTATTTATCTTGCATTATTTTCATTTGTTCATTCATTGCGATCTTTTACTAATTTCTGCTTTGAATATTTTCCCCCTAGAAAGGAAAATATTTGAATTGATTTCGTTCGCCATGCGCATCTGCTTGCTTCTCTAGGCGCAGCTGTTTAGAATTTCAGTTCGGTTTATTCGACCGTATCATCGAGAGATGTGCTGCTTTTAACCGACTCCTTGTTTGAGAACGAGAACAAAAAAAAAAAAAAAAAAAAAAAGAAAGAAAGAAAAAGAAGAGCTTATCCCTAAATTGGTAGCTTTAGTTCTGTAATAACAATTTCAATCTCACTTAGGATGCCTATAATGATCAATCTTCATATTTTGTTACGTCTCCGGAAGTCGTAAATGATATCAGCGCGTGCAGAATAAGTTGTTGGCAGAAGATTGTTGATCTTTGTTAAGCAATTCATTTAGTATAAAGCAGTAAGTAACCGCTCCTAAGCAAGGGCTAAGGCAGAAACATGCAATACGCCGCCAACTCGACCATTTCGATCCAAATTTAGTCTTTCGAAATTAAATTTTTAATTCGGAAAATTGACTCAATATACGGTTATTGAACAATATTTAAGTTTAGATTGTTTAATACTTCTTAAACTATATTTAGAATGATAATTGAAGGGCTTGGGAGAGGAAGGGGTATGGGGTTGTTACAAAACAGAAATTGCGAGTAATTAAAGTTCAAAGTTTTATTGTTGCAGCTTTTTTGTTTTCTGGTGTTGTCGTTAGTATGCGTATGAAATTGGTCTAATGTCATTTACTTTTTGATGCACTAAGTTTTATTTGCTTACCTCTATCCATTGTTTACCAAATACCAAATGTTCATTTTTAGCCTACTTTCCCGTTAAAAATAAAAGAAAGACGAAAAAAGTATTAAAATTGGCTTAATGCATCTAAAAAATATCGCCAAGTCCAAAAAATATCGCCAAGTTAAAAAAAATATCGCCAAGTTAAAAAAATAAAAAGGTAAAATGAATATCGAAAAATTAAAAATTTGAAAGTAGGGTATTGAGATGGGGAATTTGTGTGTCGGTCGGTCTGTCGGTCGTCGGTCGGTCTGTCGGTCGGTCTGTCTGTCCCCCCCTAATAACTTTTGAATGAATATTCCGATTTGGACAAACTTTTTTTTATTGGAAAGATCTCGGCGAGTACAGCTCATTCCCATATTTGATTTTTCGATTTGAACAATTTTTGGTTCAACTTTGAGCCGTTCAAACAACCTGTCCCGCGATGCTAACTTTTTAGTTAACAGTCAGATTTGAACAAACTTTTTTTTGTTCGAAAGATTTTTTCAAGGATACTTCATTCCTGTATCTACATTTTCGATTTGAACAATTTTTCGTTCAACATTGAACCGTTCAAGCAACCTTTCCCCCCTAATAACTTTTGAATGAACATTCCGATTTGAACAAACTTTTTTTTGTTGGATAGATCTCGGCGATTACAACTCATTCCCATATTTGATTTTTCGATTTGAACAATTTTTGGTTCAACTTTGAACCGTTCAAACAACCTGTCCCGCGATGCTAACTT